>WSXT02096061.1:0-11580 GCA_011762715.2 Neuroterus valhalla
ACTCTGGTGATATTAAATCTATAATTTTTCTCTATTTTGACATATATTGACGATGCGCGAACTGAAGACATTTTTTTCTTGGGCTCATCTTTTCCAGGAGTTATTTTGGGACCCACCAGAAACTTTTCAGCCCTAACCAAAAACGATTGTGAAAGAAATTATTCTTTGATACGCCCTAGTGTACACCAGATTACAACAGTGGTTGACCCCTCGCAAATCATTTAATTCCTTTATCTCATTAGATTCCCTGAACTCATAGAATTCTTCAATATCATAGAATTCTTTGATTTCATAGAATTCTTCGCATTCCCAAAGATCCTTGAAATATATGATTCCTCGCAAATAAGATTCCTGGATCCTCCTAACTAAATTCTGTGACATCCCTGAATTCATAAAATTCTTCAAATTCCCTCGATTTCTCGGAATCATGCAATTCCTCGAACTCTTCGAATTCTTCGAGCCCATTATCTTTATTTCATAAAACTTCGTAATTTCATTGATATTCATAATTTTATCAAATTTCTTTAAATAAATTCAAACGAATCAGGGAATTCGATGATTTGGAGAATTCTCGGAATTCTGAGAAAACAGGAAATTCCGATAATGCGGCAAATTCAAAGAAATCTGAGAATTCAAGGTATTCAGAGGATGCATGAAATTAATATTATTTTGTGAAATGGCCACGCTATAGTCGAAATACCTACTCCTGTCGGATCACCAAAGTTAAGCAGCGTATGGCGCGGTTAGTACTTGGATGGGTGACCATCCGGGAAGGCTGCGTGCTGCTGGCATTTCGGCGGGAGACTGATGTCCTTCTGTGTATTCAACTCAACCAATTATGACTCTGTACGAGTTAAGCTTACCCAAACAGGAATTATGGCCTAGTGGTACAAAAAATAAAGCCTGTCCGGCAAACGAATGGTCCCGGGTTCGGATCCTAGAATAGTTTTTTTTTTTTTTGGTTCAAAAATCTACGGTGGATTTCTTTTTCGGTAATTAATCTTTTATTACAACTCGACTTTTATCCGAATAGGTATTTATTCTCACCTGTAAAAAGGCTCTTCATAAATAATTTAAAATATCACTTGGAGAGGGGAAATGTGGGCAATTTGGAGTGCATTTAATTGTCTATATATCTTTCGAGAAAAAATGTCAGAGGGCGTAAAAATCTGGGTGTCGTATGTTTCAGCTTTCTAAAACTCGTACACATATTCAGCGTCAACCCACATCTCGGACCCTTACAGATTTCCCTAGGGAGAATGATAATAGACATTATCAAATTCTTCTTCATCTACACTCTCGTCCTCTTCGCCTTTGGTTGTGGTAAATAATACTGAACTTTAACTTTGCTGAAGTCATGATACTTTCTAATAACAAAAAAAAAATCAAAATTATTGTTTTATTATAATAGTTGAAAATTTACTATTGGCCCAGGTTTGGCTCAAGCCTGGGATCCAATTATCGTAACGGTGGAACAATATTGGCAACCAGTATTGGGCCATCATTGGGCGAAGCTTGGAATGATAGCGCCAATGTCAAGCCCCGACACTTAATGATGACCTAAGAATGGCAGCAAAAACATGCCAAGGGTTTAAAAAATATCGGTAGTAATTGGCTGCCAGGATTGAGCCAACGTGAACGATTACTTGTTCCATCTTCGCAGCCAAAAATGATCCATTAAATAGAGAGCCTTGGCAAGTCTTGGCATTTTGGCAGCCGGTTTTAGGCCATCACTGTATACCGAGTTTTAGCCTTGTATTATCAACCCAAGCTTTGTATAATGCTGGTTCAAAGCTGGCAGAAAATCGTGCGCTGGCTTTAAAACCATTGTTTGCCATTCTCGAGCCATCACCGGCCGGAGCTTGGGATGCTAACCCCAATGTGAAGCCTCGACACTCAATAATGGACTAAGAATGGCAGCCAAAACTTGCCAAGGATTTAAAAAATATCGGTAGTAATTGGCTGCCAGGATTGAGCCAACGTGAATGATTACTTGTTCCATCTTTGCAGCCAAAAATAATCCATTAAATAGAGAGCCTTGTCAAGTCTTGGCATTTTGGCAGCCGGTCTTAGGCCATCACTGTATACCGAGTTTTAGCCTTATATAATCAATCCAAGCTTTGTATAATGCTGGTTCAAAGCTGGCAGAAAATCGTGCGCTGGCTTTAGAACCATTAGTTGCCAGTCTTGGGTCATCACTTGCCGAAGCTTGGGATGATAACCCCAATGTGAAGTCTCGACACTCAATAATGGCCTGAGAATGGCAGCCAAAACTTGACAAGGGTCTAAAAAATATCGGTAGTAATTGGCTTCCAGGATTGAGCCAACGTGAACGATTACTTGTTCCATCTTCGCAGCCAAAAATGATCCATTAAATAGAGAGCCTTGGTCAAGTCTTGGCAACCGGTCTTGGGCCATCACTGTATGCCGAGTCTTAGCATTGGTTCATCAACCCAAACTTTGGTTTATACTGGCTCGAAACTGGCAGTCAATCATGCTCTGTCTTTGAAACCATTGGTTGCCAGTATCGGACCATTCTTGCGCCAATCGTGAATATTGGCAATCGCCCACTGGTCAATTTATACTTTTTTCTTTTTGATTTTTGATCCATCAAAAAATATTTTAGGAATGAATCAGCTTATGTGGTACTATGCAGACTTGGAAAAACGGAAATGTTATCATGCTCATGGTGATATACCAGATTTTGACAATCAAGAGAAGGCTTGTTCTACTTGGCGAAGATTTGCTAAGTAAGTAGTAAATCTATTTTATTTATTTAAAGTTTTTTGAAACTGCAGTTTTTTTTTTAATTTCTTCGGTTTCAAGAGCGTATTTTCTTTCTAAGAATCGTTTTTTGTTTTCTCTGAGATCTCTGAATTCCCCGAACTCCTGGAAACATCAGAATTCAGGAAATTACTTGCATACTTTCCATTTTCTGAGTTCCTCGAATTCCTGGAATTCTCTCATTTTCATAAGTTCTCCGAAATTCCAGAAGACCCCGAATTCTCTAATTTCCTTGAGTAACCTTACTTACCTGAATTAGGGTAATTTTTCGAATTCTTTTGATTAATTAAAAAACCTAATTGTCTACATTCCCCAAAAAAAATTTTATTCCCTGAATTCTCTTAATTTTCTGAATTCTGTGAATTCTTCAAAACCTTTGAATTTCCTACATTCCCTGAATTCGCTCAACTTCCATAAATATCTGAATTTAGGCAATTCTCAGAATTTCCTGAATCCGTGAATTCATATAATTTCCTGAATCCCCCCTGAATCCTCAATTTTTCCCAAATCTCCGGACTCTCTGAATTTTCCGAATTTTCGAGACTACTGGCATTATTTGGATTGAAGAAATCTGTCGAATTCCTCGGATTTATAGAATTATTTGAATTCTCTCCACTCCTAGAAATATGTGAAATCGGGGAATTCCCTGAATTTTATCATTTTTCTGATTTTAATATTTCTCTTCATTTTCTGAATTCTCTAAATTATGACTTGAATCAGGTGAAAGGAATTCTATGATTCTTTGATTCTCCAAATGCTGTGAACCCGCTGCATTTCCTGAATTCTCCGAATCCCATAATTTCCTCTACTTCCAGGGAATTTCTTCACTTGTCTGAATTCTCCTAATATTCTGGATTCCTCAGAATTTCCGAATCCCCGGAAATATTGAATATCTGAATTCGCGGAATCAATTCAATTTAGAGGATTCCCAGTATTCCCATAGTTCTTGAAAATCTCTAAGTTCCGTGAATCTTCTCAATTCCTTGAATTACTTAAATTATCTGAAATGTAGAAATTTGTCGAATTTTCTTGGTTCATTATATCACCTCAATCTCTACATACCCTAGAATCCCCGCATACCTTAGAGTTTTCTGAATTCTCTGAATTCCTTTAAGTCCTATAAATTTCTGAATTCAGAGAATTTTCAAAATTTCATCAATTATATGATTTCCGTAAATTCTCGTTATTTTCTGAATTTTCTGAAGTCTTTGAGTTCTTTAAAATTTCTGAATCCCCTGAAATTCTCTCTATCCCCTTGACTCCTGGAACTATCTGAATTCAGGAATTCTTTGAACTTTCTCAATTTTCTAAATCCCGTACATCCATTCGATTTCCTGAATCCCCTGATTTCTCCAAATTTCTTGGATTACTTCAATTATCTGGTTTGGAGAAATTCATCGAATTCTCCTGATTTATGAAATTACTCTGGATTCTCTGAATTTTCTGAAACCTCAGAATTTTCTGAATTCCCTTACTTCCTTCAAGTCCTATAAATAAGTGAATTGAGTCAATTTCAGAATTTTATCAATTTCTTTATATTCTTGAATTCTCGTTATTCTCTAATTCCCCGAATTCTTTAGGTTCTCCATTTATGGAATGACTTGAATAAGGTGTGTAATTAGTGAATCCCATAAATTCTTCTCATGTATTACATTTCCTGAATTCCTGAAGTTCCTGGAAATCCCTGCATTCCCGGAATTCCGTGAAGTTCCTAAATTCGTTCTATTCTGAATCGCCTATATTCTCTTAATGCCCTAGAATATCCGCATTCCCTGTATTCTTTGAATTTCTTAAATTTCTTCAATTACATGAATTCCCTTAATTTTCTGAATTCTCACAATTTTCAAAATTTCTCGAATTTTTTTAATTCTCTGAATTTCTCGAATTATCCGAAATTGAAGAATTCCTTGAATTTTCTCAATTTCCCGAAGCTTACTGAATTCTCCGTATCTCCTTAATTTTTTGAACTCAAGGAATTCATTACATTTCTCATATACATTAATTTCCCTGAACTCATTGAATTCCCTGAATTCATTGAAATTCCTAGAAATCCCGAAACAAAGGAAATTTTCCTATGAACAATTTATAGAAGAGGAGCAAAATATAATAGAAATAAATCTATGCTTTTCTACAATTATCTATCCTTTTCTATATTTCCCCCACTTTTCTATCCTTTCCCATGCTTCTGTATCATTCAAATAATTTTTAAACAAATTATTTTTTCCATTCTCAGCCTATTTGAGACCTCCCAATCGTTGTTTTGGGCGAGTTTTGGAATGGTTGACCTCATGTCTTTCGATCTCACTGGTATCAAGAGTTTCACAAGATTTTGGGCACTCCTCATGTTTGGTTCATACTCCGTGATTAACATCATCGTGCTCCTGAACATGCTCATTGCCATGATGTCGAATTCTTACCAAATCATTTCGGTACTTCATATTTTCCTGTTATAGAAAGCACTTTTCTCCTGAATCCTCACAGCAATAGGATATACCGGGATATCTCTTCTCATCCCATTCATATCGTGAGATATCCCAGGGATATCCTACAAGGCGAAAATTGGTGTATCCTAGGGATATAAACAAATATGCTTCGAAGAATATTCTGCAGTTATCCTAAGATAACCCTGGGATAATTTGAGAATCTGGAAGGATCAAAAGGGGAAATCTTCGAGATAACTTGAAACGTAAATAAGTTAAATTCGATAACTTGGGACTTGAATTGGGTCGAATGGAATATCCTTGCGATAACACAAGACGTAAATGAGGTATCCGAACGTCTGTCTCATGAGATATTCTGGCAGGTTACCCTAAAATATTCCTGGAACAGTCCAGGGCTCCAATGAGCTCAAATCAGATATCCCAGGGATATCCTACAAGGCGGAAATTGGTGTATCCTAGGAATACAAACAGATATGCTTCGAAGGATATTCTGCAGTTATCCTAAGATAAGTCTGGGATCATTTGAGAATCTGGAAGGATAAAAAGGGGAAATCTTCGAGATAACTCGAAACGTAAATAAGTTAAATTCAATAACTTAGGACTTGAATTGGGTCGAATGGAATATCCTTGCGGTAACACAAGACGTAAATGAAGTATCCGAACGTCTGTCTCATAGGATATTCTGGCAGGTTATCCTAAAACATTCCTGGAACAGTCCAGGGCTCCAAAGGGCTCAAATAAGATATTGCAGGGATAATCCTTTGCCCTAATGGGAACAAACAAAATATTCCTGGGATAACCCGGATTTACATTTGATCAAATGGTATATTCCTGGGATAGGCTGAAACGTGAATGGGATAAAATGTCATGTCTCTGGTATAATCTGAACGTAGAAAGCATTAAATTGGATATCCCTTGGATAACCGGGGAAGTAAATGAGAATTCCGTGGGATTCCTCAGCACGTAATTGTGATCAAATCTGATATCCCTGGGATAATACGGGATCAAAATTTGATCGAATAGGATAAACCAGGACAGAAAGTTAAGGGATCAAAAAGAATGTCCCTGGGATATTCTGGGCGTAAATAGATTCGAAAAGGATATTCCTTGCATTTAACCCGGTACGTAAATGGGATCAAATAGGATGTCCTTGGGATAATCCGGACGTAAGTGGATTCAAATAGGATATTTCTTAGACAACCGTGGATTTAAGTGGAATCAAATAGAATATTGCTGGAATATTCCAGACGTAAATGGAATCAAATTGAAAATTCCAGGGACAACCTAGGATGTAAATGTGATCGAATGAGATTTCCCTGGGAATAATTTGGATCAAATTAGATAACCTCGGACGTCAATACGAATATATGGGGTATCATTAAGATAACCTGAAGTTTAAATAGGAATGAGAAGATATCCCTAGGATAATCTTGGACGTAAATAGAACGGTTATATCCCTAGGATAACTTAAGGCGTAAACTTGATCAAATCGAGTTTCGCTTGAGGAATCCGACCTTTAATGAAAACAAATAGTATATCCCTGGGATACCCGAGTGAGTAAATGAGATCAAATGGAATAATCTCTGGGTAACCCGCGACGTAGATGAGATCGAACAGAATATCCGTGGGATAATCTGGACGTGAAGTGAATCAAATGGAAGTATCTTTAGATAAGATGAAACATAAATTACATCGACTTAGATATTCCTAGGATAACCCAAAAGGTGAGATCAAATGGAATGTTCTTAAGATAATCTGATATGTAAATGTGAATAAGTAAGTAATCCTGGAATAACCAGGGACGTAAATGGGATCAAATGGGAAGTCCCTGGAATAACCCGTGACATTCATGGGTCCTTATTGTGTCACATGCGGCAAGTCTCATCTGCGGCGAGTCTCACCTGTGGCAAGTCTCTTCGCGGCAAGTCTCATCTGCAGCAAGTCTCCCTTGCAGCAAGTCTCCCTCGCAGCAAGTCTCCCTCGCGACAAGTCTCTCTGAGGCAAGTCTTCCTGGCGGCATCTCTCCCGAGTAGATTGCCAATCTTGTGGCAAGCCTCTTGAACCAAATCGTCTACCTGTGGCATCTCTCTACCTCTAAAGTGGCAAAAGTGCGCCATCTATCCCTAACTCGATTTACCATTCTAAGCTATGTGACCTACATTACTTCCAGGACCAGTAACAGGGATCCCCCCCCCCCCCCCGAGACTTGGGAAAAGTAGGAGGTTTCGTGACCTCAACTATTCCCGTATCCTATCAGAGGGGTGCCTATTCGCCCCCTAAAAGACTTGGGAAAGGAGGGAGGTATTAACCCTGGCTTATTTCTCTGAACAGCGTTTTGCCACTTCAAATTTTCCAAGGGGAGAGATGCTGCACTTCTGTCACTTTGGAGAAAGAGAAATGCCGTAAGTTGACAATTCGGTCCATGAGGCTTGCCACAATATTGGCATTCTACTCGGGAGAGATGCCGCATAGGAGACTTGCCGCAAAGAGACTGGCCGCAGATAAGACATGCCGCGAATAGACTTGCCTCAGGTTAGACTAGCCGCAGGTGAGACTTGCCGCAGGTGAAACTTGCCTCATGTGACTTGATGTGGACCCAAATTAGATATCCCTTTGATGACCCGAGAAGAAAACTTGATGTCCCTGGGACTACCTGGACGGTAATGGAACGAAATAGGATATTTCTGAGATAACCTATGCCGTAAATGGAATCAAATGGAATGGGTTTGGTTTATTCTGGTCGTGAACTGAAATAAATAGAATATCCCTCTGTTAACCTGGGACGTGAATTGAATTGAATGGGATATTCTTTGGATAACTTGTGACGTGTATGGGATCAAATCAAATTTTACCAAGTAATTTGAGGCAATAAATGAAATACTGAATAAATGGACGTGAATGGAATCAATTAGGATAGCTCTCGGATAACTCGGGACGTATATGAGATCGAAGAGGATATCTCTGGGATGATCCGGGACTCCAAATGGATTGAATTAGAGAGCCCAGGACGTGAAGAAGATCAAGAGGGATATTTTAGGGATAACCTGGGGCTAATGTTGAATCATATGTCATAACTCGGGACGGAAATGAGGTATCTGTGGGATAACGCAGACGAGAATGGAATTAAATGAGAGGTCCCTTGGATAACCCCGGACGTGAATGGGATGAATATGCTATCCATGGGATAACCCGGGACTCAAGTGAGATCAAATTGGATACCCCTTGGATAACCCGTGAATGGGATCGAATATCACATCCCACATATAACCCAAGACTCAAATGAGATCGAATTGGATATCGATGGAATAACTTGGGACGTAAATATTACCGAGTGAGATTATCCTGAGATATTCCGGGACCCGAATTCGCTCAAGTTAGATAACTTCGAACGTACATGAAATCGAACGGACGTAAGTGGAATCAAATAGGATATGACTGGGATAAACCGGGACATGAATGAGAACAAATTTGATGCCCCTGGGATAACCGTAATATGGATGTATATAATAACGTAAACGGCATCAGATAGGATATCCTTGGATAACCTAAGATGTTGATTGAATCTTAAGAATGTCTTTGGGATCAAGCGGATATGAATAGAATGAAATGAAATATATCCCTGGGATAACTTGGTACGCAAATGTGGTCAGATAGGATTTTTCTGGGATCATCCAGGATAAACCTGGAATAACCTCAAACTTCGGAATTATTTGAGACGTAAATGTTATCGAAAGAAAGATCCATGGGGCAATCCGGAAACTAATATTGGATCAAATGGGATTACTCGGAACTTGAATGGAATGTCCTAAAGATAACCCAGAAGTGAATGAGATCAAGGGAGATATCCTTGGCATAACTCAGGATAGAAATGGCAATGATTATGATATCCCAAGGATAACCCGAGGCCTAAAGAAGATCCAATCGGATATCACAGGGACAACCCGTGACGTGTATGCGAACAATAATATTCCAGGGATAACCTAAGACTTGAAAGAGATGAAATTAGATATCCCTGGGATAACCCCTCATGTGAATGTGGTCAAAAATAAATTCCCCTGAAATAAACCAGACGTGAATGCGATTGGATAAGATATACTTGGAAAAACCTTAAGCTTCAGAATAACTTGAGACGTAAATGTTTTCGGACGAGATAATCATGGGGTAATCCGGGACTAATATTGGATCGAACGGGATAACACGGAACTTGAATGGAATTCCCTACGATATAAATGGGAATATAGATGATATCCCAAGGATAACCCGAGACCTAAAGAATATCGAATTGGATATCCCAGTGACAACCCGTGGCTTGAATGGGAACAGTTATGTCCCAGGGATAACTCAAAACTTGAATGAGATAAAATTAGATACGCCTGATATAACTCAGGATATAAACGGGAACGAATATGATATCCCCAGGATTACCGAAGTCTTTAATCAGATGGAATTAGATATCCCTGGGATAACCCGTGATGTGGATGTGGTCATAGATGAAATGAGATCAGATAGGATATCCTTGGATGGCCTGGGACTTTATTTAAATCTTATAGAATATCTTCGAGATGAAACGGACATAAATATAATGATATGGGATATCCTTAGAATAACTTGGGACGTAAATGTGGTCATAAATGAAATATCCCTGAAATAAACCAGAAGAAAATGGGATTAGATAGGATATCCTTGGATAACTTGGAACTTTATTTGAATCTCATATAATGTCTTCAGGATGGAGCAGACATAAATATAATGGAATGGAATATTCCTAGGATAACTTGAGACGTAAATGTGATCAGATGGGATTTTTTTTGGATCATCCGGGACTCAAAAAGGATCAAATTGAAAACCTTAGACTCAAATGATGTCCCAGGGATGCCCTAGGACGTAAATGGAATTAAATAGGACATCCGTGGAATAAGCTTTAAACTTCAGAATAACTCGAGACGCAGATGTTTTCGGATGATATATTTAAGGGGTTATCCTGGACTAATACTGAATCGAAGGGGATAACACGGAACGTGAATAGGATCAAGGGAGATATCCTTGGCATAACTCAGGGTATAAATGGGAACGAAAATGATATCCCAAGGATAACCCGAGACCTAAAGAAGATCGAATCGGATATCCCAGGGACAAACCGTGACGTGAATGGGAACAATTATATCCCAGGAATAACCCAAGACTTGAACAAGGTGAAATTAGATATCCCTGGGATAACGCGTCATGTGAATGTGTTCATAAATGAAATGTCCCTGAAATAGGCCAGAAGAAAATGGGATTAGATAGGATATCCTTGGATAACCTGGAACTTTATTTTATTCTTATAGAATGTCTTTGGGATGGAGTTGACATAAATTTGATTTAATGAAATATCACGTGGAAGCTCCAGGGCGTAAATGGATCCAAAGAGGATATCCCTGGAATGACCTTAAACTTCGGAATAAATTGAGGCGTAAATGTTATCAGTGACATATTCATGGGATAACCTGATAACCTGAGACCTGAGGAAGATCAATTTGGATATCCTTGGGATAACCCAATAATTGAATGAGGTGAAATTAAATATCCCTAGGATAACCCGCAACGTGAACGTTATCAATAATGAATGGTTGAACTAAACCAGACTTAAATGGGATTAGATGGGATATCCGTGGATAACCCAGGAATATGATTTCAAATAGATAACTGAAGACTTAAGCGGGATCAAGTTCGATGCCCCTTGGGTAACCCGATACGTGAATGTGGTCGAAAATGAAATGTCCCTGAAATAAACCAGACGTGAATAGGATTAGATAGGATATGCTTGGATAACATGGAACGTTGATCGAATCTGATAGAATGTTCCTAGGACATAATGGACATAAATAGAATGAAATCGGATATCCCTAGGATATCTTGGGACTTAAATGTGGTCGGACGATATATTTATGGGGTATTCCGAGACTAATATTAGATGGAATGGGATGATATGGAACTTGAATGGAACATCCTGGGGATAACGCGGACGTGAATGGGATCAAATGTGATATCCCTGGCATAACTCAGGATATAAATAATAACAGAAATGATATCCTACGGATAACCTGGAACTCCAAAGAAGATCAATATGAAGATCAATATGGATATCCTTGGGAAAGCCAGATATTTAAATGAGGTGAAATTAAATTTCGCTAGGATCACCAATAATGTAAACACTATCAAAAATGAAATGGCACTGAACTAAACCAGATGTTAATGGGGATAGATGGGATATCCGTGGATAACCCGGGAATATGATATCAAATATATAACTGAAGACTTAAGCGGGATCAAGTTCGATGCCCCTTGGGTAACCCGATACGTGAATGTGGTCGAA
>WSXT02096072.1:0-11580 GCA_011762715.2 Neuroterus valhalla
TGCCTTTTTGTCTTATTAAAATAAACAGTGTTCCATTTCAAATCGAAATTCCTGCCGTTTTGAATTTACCGACCTTTTCCACCTAAATTAATGAAGATATGTCACACCGTCCTGATCGATGCGCCACCTGTTAGATTAGTTCGCTGGTCCGGATGCCAAGAAAAACTACTACTTCATACTCATACGCGGTCGATGCATGGCGCTGCTGGATGCACAATTCAGTAGAAAGTCACGTCAATTCGTGTGACTATTGAAGGCTGAGCCGCCATCTTTGATGTGAACGGCTACTAAGAATTTGGCGTAGAATTCAAATAAAGTACGAAGGGAAAAGTGTAAGCAAATTATTAAACAGTATGAAATCCATGTTTTTTTGGCCAATATGAGTATAAGTAGTGCACATAATGAGGTTCTCAAATGAAATTTTATATAATACTGAATAAAAACTCGGTAATATTTATTATTATGGAATATAGTGTTGTATATATATATATATATATTGTTAGCATGATAACTTTTAAGAGTATTGAAAGATTGTAATTTTTCTAACTATGATAAAAAACATATGTACGAAATATAGATTATATAATTCAATAAGTTGACTATGCACAATATGTAAAAAGCTAATTCGGTGAATTTCATCCAATCCGTTAAAAAAAGGATGAAAAATACAATAAAAAATTTTCTTTGAGGAGAATGTAAAAATTTGTAAACAAAAATATAGCCTACATTTTAGAACCTAAGTATGTACCGTATATACTAACGCGTGAAACGTCCTGCCTCCACTGACCTCCCTTTTCCCACAATAGGAACAAATTGCCACCATTTTTTGGGTTCCCGTTTTCACTTGATTGATTATATATCAGCCATAAATAAATAAACTTACATCTGTCAAAACCTGACACATTGATCCAATGTATTGCTGACATATTACATTTAGTAGCTGTCCACATCAAAGATGGCGGCTCAGCCTTCAATTAGATTCATGATTTTCCATTGGATTGTGCATCCAGTGTATTATATATGGAGATCAGTGTTTAGCATGCATATTATTCTGAACCACTCTGAACGTTTATCAACAACAATACTTTCTCTAATAATATTTTTCACTGTAACAGTACCACTACCAAATTTTGGTACTTTGTGGAAACTCAAATTAGTGTTCATTTTTTTTGGGAGTTACAATTGACAACACAGCACACACTGCCTTTGCGAGTATCGTTCCCTCTAATATAATTCCGTGAAAATTCTATTTTTCAAGTTCCATATTGCCTTCGTAAACTTCTCATTTATTTTCAATCGATTAGTATCGCGTTCAATCAAAAGCAACACGATCGTAAACAATGCTACACCAAGCCTAGCGGCAGCCATGTTGATTAGTTTGCTAGATAGTAGATGGGCATCAGGTCTCGCAGTGTAAATTTAAATCCCCAAATGTGACATAAGCACTCGATGTAAAACAATTACTTTGTATTAAAAATTTCATCCCAATTAGAAGGTACCCTTGCAGTAAAATAAGAGAAAAATGTATCATACACTTTAAAAAACTATTTTGTAATCAGGCGAATAGTTTGCTCGCTGTGAAAGAGGTTTTTCATTATAAAAAATATTCTTGCAAATTGAATGTATTAAAAAAAGCGCGCCATATTCAACCAATGAGACTGTTGGACTGACGCATGCACAGGTCCGTTTAATTTTTACTGAGATGACAAAATCAAACCCCTAATATCCCTGAGATTTTTAACTGATTTTTTGATGGTATTTGATAGTGTTGAAGATGCTTGGAATTTTCGGTGTACGCCTTGTCCCACAGGTAATGCTCATATATTGATAATTTGGTCTCAATTTGGTACTTCTCGAGCAGAGGATTTTCAAACGAAAGAGCAGACACGGCAAAATTACTAACCTCCAAAATATGTCTTTTGAATCGAAATATCTCAGCTTTAAGCTTTGTCAAGAGATATAATAAAACGTATACCGAAAAAACTCAGCTACATATTCTTAGCAAATTTTTGTTACAAATGTATGCCTATTCCTAGGCACGGCTATTCGTACTGAAATATATATGGAATAACCTATAATTTGCTCCTATTGAATGTGATTTGAGTTTATTATCGCGTATAAATGATTCGTATTGTTCATATTAGGTATACATATAGTTGTTTGAACTGAAGAGTTACGAGATTGTCATTATAATAGCAAAAGGGACACTACTTCTAGAAAAAAACCAAAGCTATGTAATCAGATGTTCCAAGACATTGAGACATTTGTGTCCAAGTTTCCATTTAACAAAAATCGAAGATTAATCGTGAATTTCTAGTTCACGAAGTGTTCAAACATATAAATGAAATAAACCTGTTATGCAAATTATGTAACTAAATTTCATTCATTCATTGACATATATCGTTTAATTGAATGTTTTGTCTCTAAAGTATGAAGCCTTACATTGTTTTTGATTAGATAATCCGATTACAAAATGATTCAAAACTATCCCAATTCAATCCGAGTAAATTTGAACTCACAATCCGAACGAAATTCTCAATCTGAATAAATCCAAACTCCGAATTTTTAGCCGATTTGGATTGAACGAGATTCAACATTTTTTGGGATTGGTTCAAATGAAGAATCCACACTAATTTGAATTGAATCAGACTGGCTTGGCTAGGATTCCTATCTGAAACTTCTGCCAGTGGTGTTTAATAACATATTCATTTTCAAGGGAGCAAATACGATTGTTCGCGCTTACGCTGCTCAGTCTTCGACTGCGAATAAAGGCGGAACATCTGCACCTGCTATGCCAGAAGTAAATCCGAATGTAGCGGGTCTTAGTGAAAATTGTGTGAAAATTCCAAATCATCGTAAGTTCATGGAATTGAATAGTGATCTTTATATATTATTCATATCAATTTCCATTTATAAAATTGTCTTCAATTCTGAATTCATTCGCAGCTGTAGGTCCAGGGGCATCGAAGGATAAAGAATATAAAAATCCAGAATATTTCTGCTACAATACTGAATCCTTTGCAGAAGCCGAAGTAGAAATTGCTAAATATAGACTTGAACCACCATCTAATAAAGTTAAATTTAACAAATGAAGGTTGCCACTCAAATTAGTGCATATAAAAATGATCTAGACTATTGTAATGTATATAAATCTAAATTAATGGTAAATTTTAGGTGTTCTACAAAAATATTCAAATAAATTAGTTCTGTGTTATTGAATATACTTTTATATTGTGATTTTATTTAGTTTTGAGATAAATGATTATTCTTGCTTTAATTTTCAGCAGGGCTATGCTACGCCATTTATTGCAGCCTATAGAGAAATGGTCTCCAACTTGACTCAGTGGGAAAAGTGTAAAGCTGTTGCACTGATTGCATTTCGGCAAAATTTTTGTTATAATTTGAATTAGTACATAGTTTGACATTCTTCTGGAATTCGTGGAATATTCATTATATAAATAAAATCTTTATGGGAGTGATCTGTAAACGAGGTGTACTGCACAAAATGTGAAGTATATCATAAAAGCAAAAAATTTAGATCTTGACCTGGAAAACACGAACAGAGGTTTACATGAAGAGGGAATATACTTTTTTACAGTTCGAACAAATTGTGTTTCTACGTGGCAAAAAGCTATAAATTGGAAAGATTTTCAGTAAAACTCAAGCAAGTCGTTTGCTGAAAACACTTAAACAGAAAAGATATAGTTGGTCTGAAAACTGAATTAAAAGAACCTGGTGGGATAATTCTTGGTGAAAGTATTCATTTCCTGCTGATATTAATTAGCTTTTGATTAAATATTCATTTAAAGGTGATTTGTATTTTCTCGGCAATAGTTCGTATAGGGACAACAATAAGTTAATAAGGGTTTTTTTTAGGTTTCTTTGTATCAAAGACCCCGTTTAACAAAAAAGCCATACCATCACAATTTTTAAACGGAGTTGATGAAGGATATGAGGAATCCTTAGAAGCCCAGGATTTCGAACAGAAAACTGTAGGCACATAATAGTGAACAATAAATATATTAGTTGATAATAGATTTGATGCTTTCACGATGATCCATTATGATAAAATAAGTTGTTTCGCGTTTCGATCGTGTACAAAACTCGAAACAACTCATTTTATAATAATATTAGTTATTTTAATAACTGCATCATTATTAAATAATTAATTATTATGAAAACTTCCTTTATCGAATCCTTTCACTGAGAAATTCATCAGGCATTCGAGAGAAGAGAAAGTCCTCCGTTGAAAATAAAGACATGAATGACAGCAAGGGAATATAATTTTCAAAAAACCTCAAGTGAAGAACAGCCCTTAATTGAAATCGAAGAAAAGATAGTAGCTTCAGATATTTGTTCAGGAAATTAAAAAAAAAAAATCTGCCCGCTGCGCGGGCACATTCTCATCGCGCGCTCCGCTCGCAAGTTTGAGCGCGCATAGGGCGCGCGTCTTCTGGATCTCGCGCTCGATGGTAATCTCACCTCGCGCTTCGCGCTCGGTTATGAATTTACCTAACGCTACGCGCTCGGCCTTTGTACTTCCCTACAGTTATATGTAAAGCTTTTGAAACTTAAAAGCAAAATGTCGACTACTTTACTTTGATGAGTGGGAATTCTCTTTTGTTAAAGCTTCTCCGGCTTTAACGAATACATTCTCATCGCGTGTCTTGTGCTGCGCACTCGATCAAAGTTTGCCCAAAACGGTGGAGAAGTTTTGTTGCCTAATTTTTTTTCACATGTTATGTAGTTTTTCTAGAAATTCAATTTTTTAAATTTTATTTTTTACGATTCAAACAAAAACTACGAGTTCAACGGGAAAAATTATAACAAATTTACAGATATTTTCCGGGTGAATTAGTTTTCTCTATCAATCTTCTGTGTGCTAAAAATTCTCATTTTCGTTTACATTTTTGAATTTTGAAAATGCCACAACTCTGACAATTTTGTTTTTATCGAAAAAAATCATAACGATAAATTCGTCTTGTATTTTTGGTCCCTCAAAATGGCTGCCAAAGCACGATCCAATATGATCATTCTTTCGAAAGTTATCAAGTTCACAGATAATTTTTCATGATTTTTTGTGCGATGAAAATGGGAATTTTCGATTTTTTGAGAAAATTTAAAAATTTGTGATGTCCTTCTTATAGAGTTTTCAAAAAGAAACACTTTTTCTTCTATACTTTATTTTCACATCTTTCGTTGTTTAGCTCAAAATTCTCCTTTGTTAACATTTTCGAATTTAGGAAATGCCATAACTCAGAAAATTTGTTTTTACCAAAAAAAATCATGAGGATAAATTGTTTCGCTTTTTACCTACTACAAGAAACCGTACTTGAAATTTTTGAGTCTTGGAAAAAAAGTCCAAAAAAATTTTCAAAATGCTCCCCCTCTTTCATTTTTTATCCAAAACAGCTGGTTGACGAACTCTACTTGTATTTTAATTAATTAATTTTTTCATATCTTTCATTGTTTAGCTGAAAATTCTCATTTTTGTATATATTTTCGAATTCTGAAAATGCCATAACTCTGACAATTTTGTTCTGATCAGAAAACATCATGGGAACAAATTGTTCGACTTGAAAAAAATGGTCTTAAAAATTTTCAAAATGTTCCCCCTCTTTTATTTTTGATCCAAAATAGCTGGCTCACGAACTTGACCTTCAGTTTCTGACACTGAAAGAGTGTACCAAAGGCCAATCAAATCTATTAGTTTTTTCGAAAGTTGTCGTGCTCACAGACAGACAGACATACAGACACATTCGTAAAAACCTGTTTTTCGGGTTCAGGGGGTCTCAAAACGCGGACATTTCACAAAAACGGAGGGGGTCAAATTTTACACAAATCTCATACCTTCTCTGATGAGAATGTAAAAATTGCAAAAATTACTCCCAAGCAAAGAAAATTTGAAAATAAAAAATGTGGACAATTTCTTGGAAATGACTGTGAAAATAATGACTTTCTAAACAAGGAAGAAAATATTCTGAAAAGTATAAAACTTCTTCCTGAAGGAGTTGAACTCGACGGAGTTTTATTTTCTTCTATATATATATGGAATATTATATATCACCCATTCATATATATTTGATAAAAAATATCAATTTGCTTACATTTTCGTAAGCGTAGCACAAACGATTGCAGTCAATTCAAACACTTTGAAACTCAAAAAATTGTATTTCAAAATTTGTCACTTCAAGCAACAATAAAATTATTAAAGAGCCCAATTAATTCGTATGCAAAATTTTATCTCCCAATTTTTATTACATTTTTATCCAGAAAACAATGTCAAGGCTACTCCAACAGTTGTTTATAAAATTTTATAAGTTAAAAAAATCATACGATTCTTATTTGATATTCAAATCAACCAAAAGGCGAAAGGCAATCAGCGCCGTCGAAAATCATTTTTCCAAAGTTATTGGAAGAATAAAGTTGCGTCCTGTGCGATGACCCGCAGTCTCCCGACATCTTAGATTAACTCACTCAAACTAATATATCCAATCGGAGCGCTGGGTTTCGAGTCTGCGCAATCGTGGTTCTACTGTTGAGCAGACGACAGATTTTGGAATCTGATGTCAAATGTCAATGCGTCAGTGATCAGTCGTGCAATCGTGTGGAGTTGCGGCTGTGATTGTAAGTTCAAAGTAGCAGTTCGGAACTGTGCAGTGTGCAAGTGAGAAAAAGCAAAGTTGAAGCAAATTCAACTGACAGTTGGCCATTGCATTTCGCCTTTAGTTGGCCTCTGCAATATGTCCCTTATAGAAAAGGTACAACATTATCAGCGGAGTATAGAAAAATGCTGGGATGATGAAGAACGGGTATGTACTTGCACGTTTTATTTTTAAGTGAATTATGAAAGTTCTAAGTCTTTCAATGCAATCTGAACTAATAGTGACAAAAATTGCTTGTTTATCAAGCGACCTAACCTCAAAACGTTCAGATCTGTGATGTAATTTGTGAATCAGTCCCTATAATTCAATAATATTACAGAAATTTCTACATGGTCGGCCAAATATGATCCTATTTTCATCATAAGTAGCCATTAAGTTATACAATTTCTAATTTTTCACGTCAGTAATGATTCTGACAAATGGCCATCTGTTACGCATTTGTTACCATATCGCGTCTCTTTTAAACGTCATTTTCCTGACAAGCTTTCTCAATACTTTATCAAAAATGTTCCTTTTTTCCTTATTTCTGAACTGTGATTGAGGAATAGAATTATATTTGCCCGAATTTTAGAGCCTACTCCAAAATTATATTTAAAACGATCACGTGATTTTTGTTCAGTTCAGGATAATTTCTCTTTGTAAAAGTTAATTTTAGATGTATTTGAGGATAATAGTCATCAGGTTCTAAAAGTTTTTGGTCTAAATAAATTTAAATGTTAGGTAATGGAGATTCTTGCAGTCCTTTATTCTCATGAAGATATTTGTTTTAATTATGAATATTATAAATGTTTTGAGTTTCATAAGAAACATTAACGGTTTGTTTACTGAAAAAATTTTTACTGTACCGCAACTTCCGGTTCATTCATTTCAGGAAGTTTAACAAATTCCGACTATATTCTGTAATGCTCGTGAATCTAATCAAAGTGCCCCCACAAGCGTGTTCCACTTTCTCCTGGTATTAAAAAAATCCTAAGAAATTCACAGTAAAGTAAGATTGTATTTAGGGAAAAGGAAGTCTGAACTGTTTTGGATTATTTACAAAAAAGAATTGTGATTCAAATATTAAAATTAAGAGTAAAATTGCACACAGTTGCAAATTTGAGACTTCCGTTCATCATTTAAATTAGAATCATTTGGAATGGAGTAAATTCAGATACAACGCCTTAAAACTGTACTTCTTAAATCATAAATATAAAAAATATAGCTACATAAAACTGTTTTGTTTCAGGTTTAAATAGTTTCAAATTGTAAAATTCCTGAATGAAAGCCCCAGGGCTTGAACTTTGAGCCTGAAACAATTTAGAATAAAAATATTGGAAGACGATTTCAAATTTGAGTGGTACTACTTCAACTCAAGTCTTCATGTTTTTGCAGTTTGAAGCTTGAAGCATTAAATAGAACCCAATAAGAAAATCCACCTTTTTGTAGTCTTCGCATTTTGAAAATCAAACAACTGAAAAATCATCTCCTAAATTTAAGAATTCGATTCAGTATTTTTCTTCTTGTCTTTTTGGGTTGAGATTCAACTTTTTTTTAGAACCAATTTTCCGAATTGGGATTGTATATTTTCATGTATTTTGTTGGATATCCATCTTCACTCATGAAAATATGTTATATTTACACAATTTTGTATTCGATATTTATAAATAATTGTTATATATTTATTTTTGTTGTAAGAAGTCGATTTTTTTACAAAGAGTCGCCATTGGCGAATAATGTTTTGGCAAACTTAAAGACATCTAATGAAACCTCAGTTAATGATTTATGATATTCAAGGTATGCGTATGATATAGATGAAATTCTTTTTGGGAATTTCCTCTTGAATACGTCCTTTTTTTGTTAAGATTCTTTTTTCACTTCTTTTCCATTTCAAAAACCAATCAGTGAATTATTCCTGAGAGATCAATTGATTGTGGAAAGTTTCTTTCTTGGTACTGAAATTACATAATCAGCTGTGTAACTATTTAGGTTATTCATTACTGGGGCATAATCAGAAGTGTGTCAGTTTTGATCAAACTTCAGTTGGAAGTCTATGAATTGAATTAATTCCCTTTATCAGGTTTTGAATTAATTCATAATATGAGAAGTAAGGATTACAGTTTCAGTTGACACTTCTAATCTCTGTTTTGAATATTTCATCAAGAAGAAATAAATCTAAATAAAATTCCCCCTAAAGTCTTTTGTTTGAGATGGACATTCTAAAAATTTTTTGAAGTCTCTTGAAAATTTGGTGAAATATTTTGGATCTTCCAGAAGTTTCAGTATTTTTGAATATTTTCTACATCATCACGTTCACGAAAATCTTATTTTTTGCCTCAAAATGTATATTTATATATTCCAGTGATGGGTAGGTTATTTTATGAGGCAACTAGTCATTGTCACCGTTAAATCACGTGAAAAGTAACTAGTTGCCATCATTGATATTGACTCGAAGTGTTACTATTCCTCCAACTACAATGATGCATCTACAACCGAAAAATAGATTTTGATGCTGTACTCCACCGTTCAATCAAGTTGTTAAATTCCAACAGAATAGTTGAATCTTCATACCAAAACAGATGAACTTTCAAACAAAAAGTTGGATTTCCAAGACATATAATAGAAAATAGCTTTGTAACAAAATTTTCCGCCCTGTTTTCATCTAATTCTCTTTTTCCACTTTTCATCTCCTCCAATTTGAAAAATTGTCCAAATGCAGAAGTTGAAATACTTTAAACCAGATCAAGAAGGTAATATTATAGGAAAATAAATTCTTTTCGAAAAAATTCATAGATATGGGCACTATATAAAGTCTTTTTGAAGCGCTATAAATTCCTGATACGAATTTTCAACCAAGTGACTGAATTTTTTATTAAAAAATTTCGTATTCCAGTGAGGAATGTAATAGTTGATATTCTAAATGAGAAATATGTTTTAAAAAAATAAAAAATACTTAAATACAACCAAAAAAATAACAATTTCCAAGAAAAGAGTGAAACCAAAACAGACTGATTTTCAACCGAGTAGGTGAATTCAACTTTTTATTACCTTATTTGGTCAAAAACTCGTGTATTTTGTTTATATGTATTTTTTTAGATCGGGAATTCAATTTTTGTTTGCAAAATCATGTTTTTTGAATGGAAATGTGACCATTTTTGCGCAAATTAATTCACCTCTTTGCAAATTCATTTGTTCCGTTGCTTCATAATTAAAAACTTTTTTTGTTGAAAAATCAGCTTTTTCAAAGTTAAACTACATACTCTGTACAAAAAAGGAATGGATTTTCTCCCAACGTTTATGCTTTTAGTGAAAATTTGATGTTTTCTTGACAAAAGTAGTGATAAATTTTTTATTGGATGGAATGATTTTTCTTCATTTACTAGACCAGAATTCTAAAACACTGGTTTCGAATCCAAGCAGAGATAGAGGGGAAATTTTTCCATAGCTCAGGATAAAAACTATTTTTCTTTCAAGCTAGTAGATCAAAAAACGTTTTCCATCAGCAAATGGACCAATTCGCAATTTGCGTTGAAAATCCCACTATTTGAGCGTAAATTACGATTTTTTATGAAAACTCATCTGTTTTTTAGGAAATACGTCTTTTTACTGGAATACTTACTATTTTGGAAAAGAATTTTGAGAATTAACATTTTATTTCCATTCAAAATTTCTCTTATCATAAATTTCGAGTTTTAAAACATTAAAAGTGAAAGTCTCACATAATGAAACTTTCAACCGCACGCGCACATTGCTAATCGACACTGATCGAGACATGCCTGCAGTCTGCAAATGACGAATAAATTTGCGACTGTAGGTAAGGAAGAATTCACTTTTCCAATTTTTGCGAACTTTACCAAATTCAAGATTAGGGAGCATTCACATATTACGCAACGTTTTTTCGACTATTTGGCCCCCTTCCCTCCCCTTAGTAACGATTTTTCTATTGTTAGTGTCTGTAACTTTAACATGGGCGTAACAAAAACTGGCCCCCCCCCTTCCCCTTGTTTAATGTTACGTAATATGTGAACGTTCTTTTAATGGCTTTGAAAAATTTGATACTAAAAAAGTGTGCTTGAGATCACTGATCTGTATAACACACTGAATATGGGATGACGTCACAAACGCGTCTTTAGTTGATGCTGAGACAAGTGGAGCATGTTTTCGGCGTTGATGCCCTTGAGTTTTTAACCGTATCGTTCACTTTTATTAAATTCTGAAATTATTCAGCAAAAACATGTACAAGCATGTGAAATTTCCTACTCGAATATAGAATTTTTCGCCAAAAAAAGTTTTTTTCTGCCAAATGGTTCAGTTGCAAGTATTGCAAAACTGTTGAAAACTTCTACTTCTATGAAGATTATTTAATTTTTTTTTCCATTTTTGATGTCATTTTTTGAACTAACTTTACTTAATGCTCTACTCGCCATGAGGATATTCACATCTCGCAAAGTTTGTCTAGCAGATTGAATTTTTCGTCGTTTAAAAAGCGTTGTCCAGTGTTTGACACGTTACTGGCTAAATTTAACGCGTTACCGTTACTGTTTCAAAATATGTAACGCGTTTCCGTTACTTTTAAAAAAAGTAACGCGTTATCGTTACCGTTACTGAAAAAAGTAACGCGTTACCTTGACGTTACTTCTTTCAATCAAATTTTTAATACATTCTTTGAATGTCCCAAAAGACTTAAAATTTGGTACATTTGATTCAAAACTGAAAACCCTCACATAACTGAAAATTATATCTACTGTTAGGTAAAATAATTTGAAAATACAGGATCGTTATATAAAAACTGGTTCATTTTCCATTTTCTTCGGTTTTAGCACTACCATAGGCTCATTTAAGATCGAATTACCATTTAGAATTTTTTTCTCCAGTTTTTTCTGTGTTTCTATTGAAACTTCTAATTTTTTCAAATTACTGGGATGCTTCGTCTATA
>WSXT02096083.1:0-11580 GCA_011762715.2 Neuroterus valhalla
TGATAGACTTTCAGTTTGATATTCCAACTGTATTCTAACAAACTCGTCTCTCTTGATTAAGAAATCTATATAATAATTCTAATAAAGTGATCTACATTTTCAATAATATATCTTAATGAAGTTATCTTGTCTAAGAAATAAGATTATTTGATTGAAAGTGTATAATAATCATTATAATAATCATTATTTTTAACTGACTCAAATTTGATATTCGAGTTGATGATAATCCAAACATACAGAAAGAATAATTATCTAAATTTTTTCAACAAAAATTATTTAACGCGTTTTATTTGCTTCTTGCCATTTATCTGACTTGGGGCAGAGAATTCCAAAAAAAAAATGATAGTTTTTATTTCAGGGCAGGGAGTTTCAGTGAAGAAGTATAATTTCACTTGGAACAGGGAATTTTTTACATGGAACGTGAACTTTTCAAAATAATTATAATTCGGATTTAGAAGATAGGATTTTTAGAAAATCGTTCCACCAATCCAAAATTCGTCGCGATTTCAAAGTTCGCTCTTCCTAAATTCAACCAAAGAATAAAGTACTTGAAGCATCAGTCTTTAGGGTAGAAGTAGCATTCCGAAGAAGAGATATTCCGTAATTATGATAGAAAACTTGCTTAAATTGTTCATTGCAAATTCATCCTTTTTTGTGCTAAAAAAACAACTTTTTGTTTGTAATTTAAACTTTCTTGTTGAAAATCAAATTTTCTCGTTTAAGTTGCACTATTTCCATTCAAAATTTATCTCTGGTTGAAATTGTAACTACTTTGTCAATAATCAATCCATCTAAATTTGGTGAAAATTCAAGTATTTAGTTGAACGTTGATTTTTTAATTTGGGAATTAAACTATTTCTTTCAGAATGAACTTCGTGGAAAATTTGCCTTTTCTGTAGAAAATTATTCTTTATGGTCAAAAATGCATCTTTTTGCCTAAAATACATCTATTCATTTGAAGATTCACAATTATACCTAAAAATTTGTCAATTTGGTTGAAAATCAATTACTTCAACTAAAAATTCAACTGCATCATTTTTACTGAAAAATTGATATTTTCTAGTTCAAAATTCGACAGTCGGTGAAAATTCGTCTTCTTGAATTTAAAATTTAATTACCTCGTTGAAACTTTAAATATTTTGTTGAAATATCGATTTTTTGTAGAAAATTATCTTTTCCTCGGAAGTTAATATTCTTTTTCAAAAATTCTTCTTCATGGTTAACAATTCAAGTTCTACAGTCAAACATTTTTCATTTTATTCGATTATTCATCTGGTTGAAAACTCTTAATGTTTGGTTGCAAATTAATTTTTTTATCCTTAAATGTCACTATTCCATTTGGTTTGAGAATTTTTATTTTTATAGTTCCAATTCCAACCATTTTATTGAAAAAATGTATTTTATGGTTCAAAACTAATTTTTTTCCAAAAACTGAACTATTTCTGTTATATGTTTATCATTCCAGTTAGAAATTCATCTTTCAGATTTAAAATTCAACTAATTCAGTTATCAATTTACGATTTCATTTAATTCTTCGTCATTTTGTGCAAAAATGTAATCATTTGTTTGATATTTTTTTTGTTTGGTTTAAAATTAATTTTTTGAGCCAAAAATGTCACTTTTCCATTTTCATTCGAAAATTTTTATTTTAATATTTCAAATTTCAACTATTTTGTAAAAAATTCATTTTTTGCAAACAATTCAGTCAAAAGTTCGTCACTCTGGTTTAAAATTCAAGTACTTCAGCTAAACATGTACAATTTCATTTGATTCTTCATCAATTTGTGTACAAATCAAAAATTTCGCAGTTTTAGTTAAAAATTCATTTGTTTAGTTAAACATTCTTTTTCCAATTCAAAATTTAAGTAATCAAATTTTCATTTAATAATCTTTTGCAGTAGAAGTTTATTTATCTGTTTAAAAAATCAACTCCTTCTGCTAAAGAATCTTTTTTTCAGTTTAAAACACTTATGCTTGGTTTAAAATAATTGGGTTTTCAAACTAAAAACGTTACTGTTCCGTTTTGGGTTGAAAATGATTATTTTTTCAGTTTGGAATTCGACTATTTTGTTAAAACATTATATTTTTTCTTAGAAAATGAATCTTTCTATTTGGAAATTATTCTTATTGTTTGAATATCACCTTCATGGTTGTAAATTGAAGTGCTCCAGTTAAATATTTATCTTTTTAGTTGTAAATACATCTTCTTGTTCTGAAATTTAACTGTTCTGGTTGAAGATTCATAATGTTATTTGAAAATTCATCACATTGGTTGGAAAATGAACTATTTTGTTGAAAATCTGTTTTTTTTTGTTATCATAAATTGATTTTTCAAATTTTAAGTTTGATTGTTTCAATTTTTGTAAAAAAAATTATATTTTTTTGTTGAATATTTAGAATGAAGAGGGTAGGAATGAAAGTCATGAATAAACATAAATGTTTACGTTTTGCGACGAATATAAATATGTGACTCCTGGTTAACCGGGAAAATTGAAAAACATGACCGGGAAGAACCGGGAAATGACCGGAAATTTGAAATCGTCCACCAAATCGCCACCCTGGTATTTCATATATTTTGTTATTTTTAATGGTTCAAATATATATGATCCAGTATAAAACTGTTATTCAACTTTAAATGGTACAATTGGAAATTGTACAATTTCATACGTTTTAATTTTGAAATCGTCTTACCATCCTTAATTGGTATAATCTTTTTACGACTTTTTTCCCGGTCCCCAGAAGGTCGATTCCAAACATTTTTCCCAGTGTGATTTTGCATCACAATCCCGCCCTGAAAAGATTCAGGAGAAGAAAAGGCATAAAAACCAGAAAAAGAAATCTTCCAAGAGTGAAAAAAGTGCAACAAGTCACAAACCCAGAACAAGTAACAGGAAAAAAAATATCAAAAATCAAAAGAAGAGAAAGCATAAGGATCAGAGGAAGAAATATCACAAGAATGAGAAGAAGAGAAGGGTGGAGAAGAGAAGGGCGGAGAAGAGAAAAGGAGAAAAAAGAAAGGGTTAAATCTAAAGACATAAGAAGAGGCAGAAGAAGAAAGAATTATCACGCTCCGCCAACGTCGTCTGGTGCGACTCGGTGCAGTCGACTTGTTGGAGAGGGGTAGAAAGAAGAGGGGAATGGAGGTGCAGTTGCAGAAGGGGGCTGGGGGGAAGGGTCGAAGACGGAGACCGGGACTCAGCGACGGCCCTGAGATATGATAGCCGGTTATCATACCCCCCACTCCTACTCCTCCTTCCTAAACCCCCTCCTTCTGCTCTGCCCCCACCTCCCTCTATCACATCACGATTCTCCGCCGCTCAACCCTCGTCTCACGAGCTCTTCCCCAACCCACCTCACCCCACCCCACTATTCGACCACCACAACCTCCTGTCTAGACGGCCGCGCACGCTGCGCTCCGCGGCTACGTGGTGGTCGTACTTCTGTGTGGACTTTTCAACGTGTCAAAAGCCGCACTTTTCACTCGAATTCCAAATGTACAAAT
Source organism: Neuroterus valhalla (assembly GCA_011762715.2). NCBI lineage: Eukaryota > Metazoa > Arthropoda > Insecta > Hymenoptera > Cynipidae > Neuroterus > Neuroterus valhalla. The sequence continues at coordinate 3,503 of WSXT02096083.1, forward strand.
GCAGGGTGGCGACTTGACCGGAAAATCGGGAATTTACTTGATTCAACCTGGACTATTAAAAATCTACATAAAAAAATACGAGAAATGACCGCATTCTTTTTATGATTCAGAAAGATATATCTTATCATTTGATTCAAAGAATGTAACGTTCCTTTATTCTGATTCTCAAAATATTTAGATATATCTATGGTATAATAATAATAATAATGATCATAATAATAATAATTTGGTAGCTCTAAAAAAGCATCCAGAGGTGTCCTACGTTGCCTCCAACAAACTCTGCTGCTGTGTAGTGACAACATCATTAGGAGATGAACTTCATATTACGCCAATTACTTGTTATTGTTCCTGCGAAAATATCTGCGCAACAAATTTCGATCTTTGTTTTTAAATCTTTTTTTTTAACATCTTGACTTCATCAGGCACTCGACCTTATCCGTGGCTGGTGATAAAACACCGGGCAAAAAGACCCAAGATTAATTTTCGACGAAATGTAATAATAATAGTAATAATAATAATAATAAAATTCATATTTATAATAATAATTATTATTATTATAATTCAAAATTGAACTTTTCATTTGGAAATCGGAATATTTCGTGAAAGGTATCTTCTTCTGTTCAATAATCATTTTTTTGGGGGGTTAAAAAGTCGTCTTTTTGGTAGAAAATTCAACTCTTTGATAGGAAATTCATCTTTTCATTCGTGAATTCAACTATCTTGTTGTAAATCCGTCTTTCATGAGAAAATTCAATTATGTATTCTATATTTTTCTTTTCAATGAAACTAAATTACTTTTTTTATAACTTGACTTGTTCTTGTTCGGGCAGTTATGTGGAAATTTCTAACAGATTCCTGCAGGAGACTGGTGCCCTCCTCAGGGTGCAACTTAACCAATAATAATTCGTTTACAATAATAAAGTGTAAACGAGTTAAACTTACCCCGAAAGGGATTCGGCTTGATGATATAATAATAATAATGAGGTTATTGACTGTCTGTAGGTGCACCGGAATCCAGTGAGCGTCAGAAAAAAACAATTAGTTGAATCAAAGAAATGCGGTACTGAATATCTTTAATAAAATAATTCTTTGATTAAAATAAATGTTTCTTGAGACAAGAATGATTTTTTCATCTCCAAGACATTATATCTTAAAACAAGAGAACTTCTCCTCGATCAAAGAAATATATTTGATTAGACGGATTCAGTACTGCATTTCCTCGATTCAAGTAATCTTTGCTTTCTATATCCCGCAAATAAGAAAAACTTCAACATAATATATATATTCATAATCCAAACTGAAAAACCTTTACAACAATCCAGACAAAAGACATTTTCAAAACATTTTCAAAAATGTTGAAATAAACCTCTGATGAAAGTATCATTATATCTCCAAATATTTTTGGCGGTTTTGCTACTACATATAATAATAACAATAATAATAATTATTATTCAATTTGATTCTTTTTAAAGTTTATTCCGAAAAAAGCGTGGCTATGTGTGTTACGAAATTTCGGTCAGAATAGACGGATTTTACAGTACGTCTAGACGCTTTGTTTCAAAAGTTTTCATATTTCTTTTAGCGTATAGGAACTGTTTTGATTGACAATTAACAATCTGCAAGAAAGATGATTGTCATAAATGTCATGTTTGATATTACATATGCTGCCGCTTTCACTTTCTGATTTATAATGCTTCTGAAATTAGTTACAGTATACGTCATATCATAACTATTGTACAATATGAGACTAATTAAACATTAATTTCTAATTTAGCAACTATTGAATGATGCTCCAATATCAGTAAAAATATGAATGTTCATTTTATATTATTATATTATCTGAGACCTATTACTTTTGTTTATTCAGGTGAAATGGCAGTGATGTACCTTTTTATGAGGTATCGCTTCAATTGGAACGAAGTGCAGTTCAGCATGTTTTCCACCTACAGTATGGTGACTAATCTTATAGGCAAGTAAAAATCATATCAAACTAAAGGTCAGATTTCTAAAACCAGAGACCCTGTCGAAATAAAATCTCCTCAAAAAAAATATCCTTAAAGAAAATCTTCTTAAAAAAAATGAAACATTGCTTCATACCGTTAAGTATCATACAATAATAGAAATTCATTCAATAACATTACTTGACACAGAATTCCTGACCAGAACGACAGTTTTTCCTTCTCCTGTGAGAAAATATAAGGATGGGTAAAAAATGGTCTAATTGGTTGATTATGCAAAGTCTTAAACGCTTTGTTGATGTATTGGAGATTTCGGCTGTTTCTATCAAGTGCTAGTTGAACTGTTCGTAGTGATCATGAATTCTTTTTATACGTGATTTATAAATGTCAGGCTTTGTAGATCGTCGATCCTTTATTTTTTCTATAATAATATGTGTGAAATACTTTGTTTAAAACTTTTTTTCTGGGCAACATTTTTTAATTGTAATTCAAGCGTTGTGTCGGAAAAAAAGGAGAATGGGCACTAGGGTGGTCCAAAAATTTTTTTTCCGAATTTTTATGCAAAACGCCCGGAAATTTTTTCGAATCCACAAAAAAATAAATGCATTTTTTTTTGTTTTGAAAAAAAAATATTTAGAGTAGCCGTAAGCCCCGTAAAGTTTAACACGTATTTCCCATAAGAAAACAAGATGTTTTTGTAAATTTTATTCAGAAATCTCAATATAAGATGAATCGAGTTCGAAATTCACCGTTTCTCTTCACAATTGGTCACAGAATGCGAATAAAATATTACTTTGCAAATATCACCCCTATAAGTTTGTTTTATAGGGTCCCAAAAAACTCCCATAAGTAAAAATAAGTAAAAGATTGTTTCAAATGCATGAAATACTACTTTATACTGATAATAAGATGTTTATTTAAATTGTTTGAACAATTTATTATTGTTTTTATCAACATTCTCTTAGAAAAGGGTTAGAAAGTCAAGGTTTTTTTAAAATTTTTCAACTTATTTTCAACGTTTTAGTTGGAGCGAGGTAAATATTAATTAGAATCCACCAAAGTGATTGTTCAAACAATTTGTTATTGATTATTACAATATTCTTCTAGAATAATGATACAAAGTTGCGGTTTTTTCTTAAATTTTCAACTTTTGTCCACTTTACACTTGAAGTAAGTAATTATTTATTATAATTTGGCAAACATTATTGTTTGAAAAAATTGTAAATGTTTATAGCCATCTTCTTCAAGATTAATACTTCATAGTTGCGGTTGTTTCCTGAAATTTTAAACTTTGTATCACTTTTCAATCAGATTAAAGTAATACCTAACTCATGTTGAAAAAGTAATTGTTAAATAATTTATTATCATTTCTAATAATATTTTCTTTGCTTGATAATATAAAAGTGCGGTTTTTTCTGAAATTTTCACCTTTTTGCCCACTTTTCGCTTGAAGTGAGATAATATTTAATTCAGTTTAACAAAATGATTGTTGAACCAAATAATTATTGTTTATGGTTTTCTTCTCTTAGATTAGTGCTAAAAAGTTGCGTTTTTCTAAACTCTTAAGCTTTTTGTCCACTTTTCACTTAGTGAGGTAATACTTAATGCGAGTTAACAAACATGCTTATTTAAACTATTTATAATTGTTTAAAACCATTTTCTCTCAGATAAGTGATAGAAAGTTGTGGTTTTTTCTAAAATATTCAACTTTGCACTGAATCGAATTTGAATGAAATTCTATTAGATTGAATTGATTTAATTGTTAGATAAATTAGACTGTTTTTTATTTAAAATACAATTTTGTTGTTGTTGAAATATCAGCCATTATATTTTTGCCTAAAAATATATATTTTTAAGTCGAAGATTCAACTCCTTGGTTGAGGGTTGAAGTACTTTGTTAAAAATCCGATTTTTGCGTTGAAGATCCCTAATTTTGGTAGAAAATTCGAAATTATAATTTCACTGAATGAGTTCAGCTTTTTTGTTTCAATTTTTTTTTTTGAGCAATAGGAAAAGAACAAAATTAATGTACTTCAAACAATACAATACTATTTAAAATAAGATTCTCTCTAATGTTCATCTATTATTAGTTCATAACTAAAAAGGTGAAGCAAAGTTAACTCGCAATAATTATTACCTTACTAAGTGAGAAGTTGATGAAAAGCCTAATAGTTCAGAAAAAAAACTGCAACTTTTTAGCACTAGTCTAAGATGAGATAGGTATTATCAATTTCATGCGCTCCTGGGCTGATGTTCAAAAAAACAGATGAGAGACACTTAATCATGTTCTGATACTACGATGATTTGTTCTCTAACATTAGATTGAGTGAATCATCTCTCAGTCAATTCATACAACTTATCAATAATAATTTGTTAAACAATCATTTTTGTTGAATTAAATTAAATATTAACTCACTCCAAGTGAAAAGTGGGCCAAAAGTTTACAATTTCAGAAAAACCGCAAGTTCCTATCATTGAGCAAAGAAAATATCATCAGCAATGATAATAAATTGTTTAAATAATTTGTTTTTCAACATGAGTTAATTATTACTTTACTCTAATTGAAAAATTATGAAAAGTTTAAAATTTCAGGAAAAACCGCAACTATGTGGTTTTAATCTGGAAGAAGATAGCTATAAACATTCACAATTTGTTTAAACAATTATTTTTGCTAAATAAATTAAATAATTACCCACTTCAAGTAAAAAGTGGACAAAAAGTTGTAAATTTCCGAAAAAAAACCGCAACTTTACAGCATATTATTCTGAGAGAATATTGTTATAATGATTAAAATATTGTTTAAACAATTATTTTTGTTAACTTGATTCGATTACTACCTCTCTATAACTGAAAAGCTGGAAATAAGTTGAGAAATTCGGAAAAACCACTTGACTTTCTAATCCTTTTCTGAGAGAAAGTTGCTAAAAACAATCATAAATTGTTTAAACAATTTAAGTAAACATCTAATTATCAGTATAAAGTAGTATTTCATGTATTTGAAATGATCTGCGTTAAAAAAAACCGCAAAAAAATCATAAGTAGAGCCAAAAACTCGAAAAACTGATTTTTTTCACTTATGGGGGTTTTTTGGGACCCTATAAAACAGACTTATGGGTCGATATTTGAAAAGTAATATTTTATTCGCATTCTGTGACCAATTGTGAAGACAAATGGTGAATTTCGAACTCGATTCATCTAATATTGAGATTTCTGAATGAAATTTACAAAAACGTCTTTTTTTCTTACGGGGAATACGTGTTCAACTTCATGGGGATTGCGGCACCTCTAAATATATATATTTTTTTTTCACAAAAAAAATTCATTTTTTTTTGTAGATTCGAACAAATTTCCGGGCGTTTCGCATAAAAATTCGAAAAAAAAATTTTTGTAATGCATTTTTGCATCACCCTAATGGGTACTGATTTATGAGAGAAAGTTTGTTTGGAATAAGCCTTATCGTTATAATAAAAATACGTGTTGAGAGAATATTGAAAGATTAATTAAAATCCTTGGAAAATCAAAGAGGGGAATTGATGTTGGAAAACTTGAAGAATCAAAAGTAATTTAGAAATAAAACAGAATGGAAAAGAATGAATTCTTTCACGTTTCTGTCTAAGATAAACGTGACAGAGAATTTGTGAAAAATCATTGTAATTTCTTCTACAGGTACTGCGATATCTGTGGGAGTCTTCAGTCACGTTTTGAAAATTGATGACGCTGTTGTGGGAATTATGAGTTGCATGAGCAAAATTCTTTCTAGTTTTGTTTATGCATTCGCCACCACAAACTCGATCATTTATCTAGGTTCGTTTCTTTTTTAAAAAAGTTGTTTCAATTATATGATTTTCAATCGTAACATATTAATTTATTATCTATTTATCATTTTAGCTCCTTTGGTTGAAATTGTGAATGGAACTTCGTTCATTGCGATGCGGTCGATTGTATCGAAATTGGTGCCAACTGATGAATTGGGTAAGCTATAAAATTTAATTTATTTGAAAAGAATATGAGGGATAAAAGGATTGTAATCAATAGAGAAGAAACTTCTTAATCTTCTCAAATAATGATCGTATAATAATTCATAATAATCAATTGGTCATGGAAAAATCTCCTCACGGTTGAATGTTTTATTTGCGCACGAGTTGTGAATGAGATCCGCATAGCCAAAGAATAGACCATTTGATATATCCGCCGGAAGTGTCCAATAAAAGTAAACATATGGTCCATCATATTTTTTTCTAATCCTAGCTCAGATTTTCATTCGCAGGAAACTAAAAATTATTCGATGAAATCATGCGGACAATAATTACATTCAAGCAATCTACTAATTGAACTCGAATTTCGATGTAGACTGATAACACAATTGCATTTGATTGTAAATTATTGCAATTAACAATTATTGTACAATTTTCAATTCTGCCGATTTGGAAATTCGCTACTATGAATCTAGTCGAAAATCTAGTGACTTTGAAAACGAACCATTTACAATTAGAAGTTTCCGAGATTGAGCAAATTCCATGTTAAGCACTTGAGTTGAATAATATCAAATTGAAGCTTCCGAGATTGAAGAAATTGAAATTTATGGTTTTTAAATTCAACCATTTTTAATGGGGAAAATAGAGTAACTTCAAACCATGCGGTTAGAAATAACAATGATTTTTGAATAAGCAAACGAAACTGGAATTGAAATTAAGAAAATAGATTAATAAATTAGAAAACAATGGTTTTATGCCTTTCCAATGTTGAATAGGAATCCTCCAAATGAATGAATGGATTCAAACTTGAAGACTCTGAAAATATTTAAATTGGTCTTCATGAAAAAAAATATTCTTTTATTCAGAATGGAACCCGTGCCAACAATTTAATTGTTGTATTAAAATGCTTTTTTTTTTGGAAATTCGACTTTCTTGGCTAAGTTCAACTGCTTTCGAGTGAAATTCCTTTTTTTTGCTGAACTTATTTCGAAAAGTTACAGAGGACCCAAAATGAGAGAAAAAACAGGAATTCAAACTTTCGAAACAAAGATTTTTTTCTTATTACCTTGTGGCCTTCTGGTCTGAGCAAGGTTTTGCGCACATCAGCTTAGTATACCTAAAGTAAAAAATGATTTTTTTCACTTTACTAAATAAGAAAAAGTTTCGTTCCAAAAATGAAATTTATCGCTCGGTTGTTGCTATTTGGGTCAAACTAGCGGCTGATCGCTAGCCAAAACTAGTAACACCAATGACAGACCAGACCATGACGTTTTCACTATTTAACCGAGTTTAATACAAAAAAAGAATAACATTAGGAATAACAGTAATTACAAGGTCGTTGTTTGTGGGCAGAATAATTACTTTTGCAGAGAAAATTCATATCTGTAAGTGAAATCTACTTTTTTTAAAGCACCAGGGACTCTGAAAGCTAGACTACACGGAAAATCGCAATCGCACTTATATCTATTATTGTGTTTTATTCATGTCTATTATTTGTATATTATTCCAACTGTTTTTGTATTTATCATAGCGTCGGATAAATGAGAGTCTAGTTCAATTGTTTTTCATAAATTATTTCTCATCCCAAAATTTGATTTACTATGAAAATGAGCAGGTGCACAGTGGTTCAAAATCCCAAAAAGATGGCCAAAAATCAGAATCTCGATATTTCACTTCGTTCGAATATCCATATAAAGTTTTTAGGGTCGCTGATTTCGAAAATGAAGTAAAAAATCCAAAATTTAAATTGGCGGATATTTTCTAGAATTTGCCATGCATTTACTTGAAAATGAGTATAGAGGGGTTTTTGGGGTCACTGATTTTGAAAATGAAGTAAAAAATCCAATAAACAAAATGGCGGACCCGAAATGGCGGACATTTTTCTAAAATTTGTCATGCATTTACTTGAAAATGAGTATTAAGGTGTTTTTGGGGTCGCTGATTTCAAAAATGAAGTAAAAAAATCAAAAATTCAAACTGGCGGATATTTTCTAGAATTTGCTATGCATTTACTTGAAAATGAGTCAGAGGGGATTTTGGGGTCGATGATTTCGAAAATGAAGCCAAAAATGGGGCAAAACACGTCAAGTGTTCCCACCTCGAAAAGTGCATGGCTCAGATTTTGATAAAACTTGGTGAAGTTGTT
>WSXT02096094.1:0-11580 GCA_011762715.2 Neuroterus valhalla
AGTTTGTCTGTATGTCCTTAATAGAATCGTAAACTATGCATTTGATCATGTGTTGATCTTCAGCAGAGTTGTCGTGCATGAAGCCACGAAGGTTTCCGAGTTGGTACGACCAATTTTTGACTTACCCCGCAGCGGCGAAGCCACCGCCACAGGGCGCAGCTAGTTTATTAGATAATTTACAACGTATTTGTTGCCCATTACCAAAATTCCTTTTCTAAATCCCGTCAAATTTGGTGGCACTACCCTCTTCTTCCTCAATGTCTTTCTTCAATCTCTCGGATAATGCCGTTACAAATAACTTTTACAAGGTTGGTATTAGCGTCACTACCTTGTTATCCTTAACTACTACTTCCCATTTTTTCCATATCTCTGGCCAACTTTCTCCTCTCCATACCCTATTGCACATTATCCATGCCCATTCCTTTAGTTCATTCTCCCTCATATCGTTGGATTTGAAAAATAAAAAAAAAATCTCAACAATTTTTGGTGATATAACTAGTTGAATTCGTCGGTGCGACAGATTTCTTGGTTTACGGATGGTGGATTGAATCTCCTGTTATACCTGATCCAAATAACTGAAATGAGAATCCCAGAAAGAAATTCTATAATCTCCTTTGTTCAAAAACCTGATTATTTGGTTGAAAATCCTTTTGGTTCAAAAATATAATGTGTTTCCGAAAACTGATCTTTCCTTACAAAAAGTACAGAGGACTTCCGTTTACCTAAACCACTACAACTTTTTTTGGCTCAACTCGGGAGAAATTCCCACTACTGTTCGGCTGAACGGAAGTCTTCTCTAATGCTTATCGGTTGAATCGGAATAGATTAGTTCTTGGAAGAACCACATTTGATTTGAAATAGAATAATTGAACATTGGACATATAGATAGATATTCATCATTACAGCTAAATGTAAAACCCAATGATTGAATTTTCGACGAAGAAGATTAATTTTCTGTTCTAAGGAACAGTCTCAGGGAACACATTTAAACTTTATGACCAAAGAAAATTGGCTTCACCAGAATAGTTGAGTTTGCAACAAAATGATCAAACTCTCAATGAAATAGATAAAGTTTGAGGTTTTTGTGACATCCACATAGTTCCAGCTGTCACCAGCAGGTAGCGCCACTAGGCAGTTCTAGGCAGTCGGTACCTGATCGGTTTCAGACTGTTCCAGACTCAATGTTGGTTCTGTTCCAGACTCAATGTTGGTTCTGTTCTAGACTCAATATTGGTTCTGTTTAAGGTCAAACGTTGGCAATACAGTGTCAGCAGCGTACCGGCAGTCGGTAATTGGATTTGCTACCTAGTTCCAGCCGACGGCGTTGGATTTTCCTTTATACCTTTTTTATCATAACCTTTTCTATCTATAGCCTACAACTATACTCGAAATTTCCATCTAATATATTGAGACGGTTTAGTCTATTCTCATAATTTTCAAATAGAGAATATCTCGGTTACATGTACCTTATCTCTTTTGCATCTTTTGATCTCTATATATCTTTCCCATTCCTTTCTAAACCTTCTTTCTCATATTCCCAATATCCTTCAAATCTAACTTTATCCTTTACATCTAACTTTTCATCGTCCTATCTTGGTATCAATTTTCCCTTTCTCTATTCCCCCCTCCAACTCTAAAGTTAAAATATTAAACAAGAGTAGGCTTATCTTACATCGGTTTTCGCCAACCAAAAGCTGTTATTTATTCGTTAACCTACTCTCACTTCATTTTTCGTCTTTTTAAAAAATTAAGCTACTCTACTCCTCAAAAATTATCTTATTCCTCTCTTTCTCATAGCTTTATCCATATCCTCTCTTTCTAGTGAACCATCTCTAGTAGTATCTATCACTCCTCCTACTTTCCTTTATCCTGTCTGATTTGGTGAAATTATCTTCTTCTCCCCTACTTGCTTTTTCAACCACTCTGAAAGTGTTAAAACATATATCTTGTACAATGTTGACATCAGCGTAATCCCCCCGACCCCTTTCTCGTAATCTTCAACCGTTTCCCCTTTTCCTACGTTTACTAGTGATACCACTATCCCTTTTTCCCAAATCATCCTCTCCTTCGTTCTTTTCTCTTCACCATTTGCCCCTCTAGTAATTTCTTCTCCACTCCTCCGTACCATTCCGTGATATACTCTTTCCATTCTAACATTTTAATCCCTTAACTAATTCTTTCTCTCTTTTCCTTTTTCTATTCCCTATTTTTCATGCTTCTTCCTCTCTGCAAGCCCGTCCTGCCTCCCCTTCAAACTTTCTATGCTCCTCCCTTCCTCTCTATCATGCAATGCATTGTACATTTTTTCCTTCTGTGATCTTCTCCATTCCTGATGCCTGTTTTGTACATTTTCTCGATCACTTTTTATTATCCTTTTTTTCTCCTTGAATCTCCCATCCTCTCTTCTCCCTCTTCTGCTGACTCCTTTTTCAACCCTAATTTTTTTTGTCTCTCCTATCAACATTTTCATCCCTCCATCTATATTTCCTTCCTCTATTTTCACCGTCTTCATCTTTTCTCTAAATTCTTCTATTCGCTCGGCTCACCAATTATCTTTCCCTGCTCTTTTTTTTCTTGATTCTATTTTTACCGTTTTTCGGCGACAGTTTTCCCCCTTTCTACCGTCACTATTGATGAGAGATTGTCCGAGTCGACATACTACCCTATTTTTAGCCTTCTTATGTTTTCCCCTATCTGATCGTTCACAATTACTTGGTAAAAACTGTTCCCCTCTTTCCCTACGTATAAGTGAGCTCTTCTTTCTCACTACCCTCAATTTTCTTGTTCAAGATAAACCACCCTATCTCTTCCCATCTACTCATTAACTTCCTTCCCTTCCCACTCACTACTTTGTCTTTAGAGTTACTAACAGTCCCATCCCTTCTTCTCCCTATTCTTTTCCTCCTCTTTTTCCTGTTCTCAAATTAGAATCTTCTCTTATGATAAAATTCACACCTTCCGCTTCTCGTCCCATCACGTTTCCTAACTCCAGGGCCTTTTTCCATTTTTCTTCATCTGCATATACCCCTACTGCCTTCCACCTCTTCTCTCCTATCATTCTCCCTCCTTCCAATAATCCTCCTGTTACTCTAAACCATTCTCATCTTTCTTTTCTATATCAAATCTTTTTTCATTTCCATCACCATTCTTCCCGTTTCTTCATCCCTGTCACATTTCCTCTTCACTTACTGTACCTCTTACCCGCATCCCTTTGGTAGCCTTTCCTTCACTCTTTTTCACTCCTTCTTATTAAGCCATGTCTTCATCATCAAAACGACTTCCCACTGCCTTAGATTATCAATAAATTCTCTATTCCTTGCCCTTATCCAGCAACATCCTAGTAACATATTCGCTTTTCCTTTCTTATCTCATTCTTCATCAGCTCTTCTTTCCCTCCATTACTTTTACCTTTCATTTTTATCTGTTCCGTTCTATTCTCATCCCTTCCTGCAACCTTTCTCTTTGTTCCAACTCCACCATATTGCATCTATCTCTAATCTTCCATAATTATCTTATATATCGCTTCCTGTTCCTTTCTCTCTTCTGCTATTTCCCTAATTCTGGATCGTACCTGTTTTTTTCCTATGTGGAATAATATATCCTCTCGCATTTTTTTCTCTTGCTTTGCCTGTACCATTGCATTTATCTTATTTACCACTTCTTCTACATCCCCCTTTGAATATCCTTACTCTAATCTCATTCTTTTACTCACTACTTTTCGCCTCCTTTCTTCTTTCACATTCCTTTCCATCGTTCTTTCTATTTTCCTTAACCTTTCCTATTTTCTTTCTGCATCTCCCCATGCCGAACTTTTAGATTAAGCTTTGAATTTCTCCCAACTTGCGATTCAACTCCTCTACTTTTCCCTCAGCTTCTCGCTACGCCTCCAATTTTCGCTCTACGTTCAGCATCCTTTTTTAGGAATTCTCTCTGCCTTCTTCCTATTCCTCTTTATCTTTCCTGAGTTCTGCCATTTCTCTACTATTTTTTCTGCTTCACCTTTTTTATACTCTCCTCCTGCCTTTTTTCATTCATCGTCATTACACATATCATCATTCTGCGATTTTCCTTCAAATTTTCCACTCTCATCTTACTCTCGTTGTTAATTAGCAGATTCAAACTTTCCCGCGTTCGATTCGGCCAGTGTTTTATCATCAGCCACAAACTGAGTCAAGAGCCTGATGAAGTCAAAATAGTAGAAATTTGAATACGAAGTTCAGAATCAGTTGCTCTGATTTTCTCGGCAGGCTCAATATTTTAATTGCTGCAGTCCAAAGTTCGTCTAGTATCGATTTCCAAATTTCTTCATTTCCTCTTCACTTCATGCTTCAGCTCACTATAATTCATTATGAATCTTGGTTGTGGAGATTGCCTGCAAATTTCGGTTTAGTGTGAACTCGCAAAAAAAGGTAACTTCAGAGTAACTTCAGGTTCAGAGTAACTTTCTTTCTTTACCCTCTTCCTTTCTTTCTTTCTCCCTTTCTTTCTTCCCTCCTTCCTGTTTCCTTCTTTCTTCATTCTTTCTTCCTTCCTTTCTTTCTCCCTCCCTTCTTTTTTCTCTTACTTGCTTCCTCCCTCATTTCCTTCTTCCTTTTTTCTCTTCCTTTCTTCTTTCCCCTTGCTCTATTCTTCTTTTCTTTCTTCCTTTCTTCTTTCATTTCTTTTTTCCTTTCCTCCTTCTTTATTTCTTTCTTCCTCCTTTCGTTCTTCCTTCTTTCTTCGTTCCTTCATTTCACACTTCCTTTCTTCCTTTGTCTCCTTCCTCCTTCCTTCCTCTTTCTTTCTTCTTTTCTTCCATTCTCTCTTCCATTCTTTTTTCTTTTCTTCTTTTCTATTTTTCTTCTTGTCTCGTTTGAAATTGTAACTACTTCGCTGAAAATCATTTCATCTCTTTTTGGTGGAAATTCAAGTATTTAGTTGAACATTGAATTTTGATTTTAGGAATGGAACTATTTCTTCGAGAATTTATGTACTTCGCGGAAAGTTTGACTTTTTTGTAGAAAATTATTGTTCATGGTTAAAAATTCATCTTTTTGATCAAAAATCATCTATCCATTTGAAGATTCATTATTATACCTAGAAATTCGTCAGTTTTGGTTTAAAATCAATTACTTCAACTGAAAATTTAACTGTTTCATTTTCATGAAAATTTGACTTTTCCTAGTTCGAAATCCGACGTTTCGGTGAAATTTTTTCTATTTGAATTGAGCATTCCATTAATTCGTTGAAACTTCACATATTTTGTTAAAAAATCGATTTTTTGTAGAAAATTATCGCTTTCTTCGGAAGTTAATATTCTTCTTCAAAAATTCTTCTTTACGGTCAACAATCCAAGTTATGCAGTCAAACATTTTTCATTTCAGTCGAACATTCATCTAGTGAAAAACTCTTATTTTTGGTTTAAAATTAATTTTCAAGACCAAAAATGTCACTATTCCATTTTTGTTGGGAAATTTCTATTTTTATGGTTCAAATTTCAACCATTCTATTGGAAAATTGTATTTTTTGGTTGAAAAATAATTTTTCTCCAAACATTGAACTATTCTAGTTAAATGTTCCCCATTTCAGTTAAAAATTCGTCTTTCTGTTTTTAGTTTAAAATCCAACTACTTCAGGTAATCATTTACAATTTCATTTGATTTTTCATAATTTTTTGTAAAAATGTAATAATTTGTTTAAAAAGTTAGTATTGTTTTGGATGAAAGTTAGTTTTTTGTGTTATAAGTAATTTTTTTAACTGAAAATTTAACTTAATTGAAAATTTCATAATTTTAGTTGAAAATCTCTTTTTTTAGTTGAACATCCATTTTTTCAATTTGAAATTTGAGTAATTCATTTTCGTTGACGATTTTTTGTCCGTAAAAGTTCATTTATCTGTTTCAAAACTCAACTCCTTCAGTTGAAGATTCTTTTTTGGGTATTAAGCACTTATGCTTGTTTTGAAATTGGGTTGTTCTACTACAAACGTTAATGTTCCTGTTGTTTTTTTTCTGTTATCGTAAATTGATATTATTGTGTGTAAGTTGAAGTGTTCCAATTTTCGTAAAAAATGCAATTTTTTGTTGACAATTAGAGTATTCTTCTCAGAATTGATTTATTTTGCAACGTCTGACCTGTTGTGTTGAAGGATGTTTGGATTTGGATAAAAATAAATGTAAGCGTTTTGCGACAATTATAAGTACATAATTACTTCTAGTTGATCGGGAAAATTGAAAAACTTGATCAAGAAAAACCGGGAAATGACCGGGAATTCCAAATCGTCCGCCGAATCGTCACCTTGTAATTTATAAATAACAAGTTTTCAATAGCAATTACAGCGTGACGAAAATTTAACTTGTTTTTTTTTCTACAATCTAACATAATTCATTAGAGTTCGTTTATTAATGAATTATTTATTGGAGTTTTGATAAAGGCTACGTAGATCTGATTGAAACTGCCCTCTCCCTTCCGTGGATGACCGTAGTATTTCTTACACCCCTCCCCCCCCCTCTCCCTAAAATCGGCTACGTATTTATGGACGATCCCTTATGTCTCCACGCCCCCTAGCGATCCTAGCGGCCGCAAGTGTCAGTCGCTGTCCCCATAGTAGCAGGTAGCAGGGTGAGGTAGCGCCGGGAGTCACGTCACATGGCGAGATGTGGCCCTCTGTGGATATAGTGGGGAGACGAGAAAGTTACGGGTTCGGGCACTAGAGGCGGTGCGGTTGAAGGCGGGAGTATTTGAATGTGATCATTGGGTGACGAGAGTAGTAAAAGCAAGGAAGGAAGCGATTCTGAGGAAGAAGTTTTTGGAACACCGAAAAGGGAGAAAAGCAAGAGAAAGGCAAGGGGAAAATATAGGAAGAGGGTAGAAAAAGAGAAGTTGGGGATGAAGAGCTGGGGATGGTTAGAAGGATTTATTAAAAGGAAAAGAGGGGAAAGAGGGGATCAGTGAGGATTCAGATGATTCGGGGATTACAGTAAATGAGTAAATGAGTAGACAGAGATAAGTAGGTTAGAAGAAATGCAAGGCGCAATCCGAAATTTTGGAGGGAAGGGATTAGGAAATGATAATGTAATTAGGGAAAGGTTGAGGAAAATCGAAGAAGAATGAAAAGGAATGAGAGGGAAAAAGGAAAATATAGTTATAAAAGATATGAGAATAAAAGGAAACGATTTGAAGGGATGTGTAGAAGAAAAGCTAGACAGGATAAATTCAAAGGTACTGGTAGAAAAAGAAACGGGTATAGCAAAGGATGATGGAAGAAGGGACGAAATGGTCCTGGTAAAATTGAAGAATAGGGAAGATGAGAGGGAGGTAATGTTAAAGGAGAGGAAGTTATATGAAAGTAAAGAGAGAATAGAAGATGATTGGACACATAAACAATGGAATATGCAGTATAACTTAAGAAAAAAAGCGCGAGTGGAGAAACAGAACTGAAAGGAAAGGTGTGTCAAGTATGGGAAAATAAAAATACAATGGTGAGATTGGGATGAAGAGACAGAAAATTCAGTGAAAAGTGTTGTGTTAGAAGACTGGAAGAGAAAGGATGGGTGGAAGGGGGAATGAGAAAGGCAGAGCAATGGGAGGAATGGTGATAGGAATAAGGAAGTCATATGCAGCAGAGAAGGATAGGAGAGTAAGGAATGACCAATAAAGGGTCTGGGAAGTTCAATGCGGATTTATACAAGAGAAATGCTCTTTTTTGAAAGAAGGTGCCTGAAAATTTTTTCAGGGAGCCTTCACGTTTCTAGTTACACCACTGCAATTTTTGTGAAATTCTCCTTCAGAATAATGTTTAATCCGTTAAAAATTATTATCTTTGGTTGGAAAGCCCAAGGGCTAAAAATGATGGCTCAATTATTACATATCCAATATATTCTTTTTTATACTCTTATTAATACCTCTGACCAGTTTTACCTTTCGATGATGCCCACTTTTGAGAATCATATACGCGATAAGCAAACACACTTTTCGTGCCGCTCTGTTATTATGTCATAAAAATTGAAGCGTTGTTTTATTCTCATCTGCGAACACTGACCTAACCAGATTGCCATGATTGGACCCCCAACGAAATTTAGGAAATATTTGATCAAAGGAGTTACAAAATGATATTAAGAAATGAAAATTATAATGTAACTACGCATGAATGTGAATTATAATGCATTTATTATTATTAACAAAATTCGAAATGGCAATTCATTATTTCGGAATGAAATTAGGTTAGTTAGATAAAACTTATGAATAAGATTTTCGGCTTGCGAAATCCATAATTTGGAAAAAATTAAACACGTATCTCCGGTTTTTTAAATTGATTCGAATGTATTTTTTTTTCATTTTCTTTAACTTATTTGAAATTATTTATATATTTTTGTTGTGTTTTTTCTTGGATTCGTAAGCCGGAGGTCAGAAATTGATCGGAAAATGGAATGTTTTATTATACATTCCTCTATATAGAATTCAACTATATATTAATTGTTTTATCAAAAACTTATACTTTACCAGTTGGAAATCTAACTATTTGGTGAAAAATGTATGTATATTGAAGATTAAAACTTAAAAGATTCATGTTTACGATTGAAGATTCATGTTTCCAGTTGAAAACTCAACAATTTAATAGTAAATTGAATTTTTCATTAAATATTCGATGGTAAACAATATTTTATATATTTGATAAAAAAATTTATTATTTCTTGCAAAAAATATAACTAATCGGTTAAAGGTTAAATAACTCGGCCGGGAATTGAACTTTTGGTAGAGAATGAAGTCTTTTGTTGAAAATTCATATTTTGGCTGAGAATCTTACTTTTTGGTTTGTGAAAGAACTATTCATGTGGAGAATCAACTTTTTGGTAGGAAATTGACTTTTTTGTTGCAGAATTTTTTTTAATGGAAAATAATTATACATTCTGTTGAAAACAATTTTTTTACAATAGAATTCAATGCACATTCCATGTTTTCCTTCCTTTCTCCTTTCTTTCTTTCTTCCTTTCTTTTTCTCCTCCTCTCTTCCTCCAACTTTCTTTTTCCTTCCTTTCTTTCCTTGTTTCTTTCTTCTTTCCTTTTTCCTTTCCTTCCTTTCTTTCTTTTTATTTCTTTTTTTCTTCCTTCCTTCATTTCACTCTCCCCTTCTTCATTTCTTTCTCCCTTTTTTCTTTCCATTTCTTCTTTCTTGATTCCTTTATTTCTTGATGTCTTCCTTTTTTCCTCCCTTCCTTCTCCTTTCGTTCTTCTTCTCCTTCTGCCTCTCCTCCTTAGTCTTTCTCTCACCCTTTATTCCTACCTTTCTTCATCTTTTCTTCCTTACGTCATTTCTTCCTTCCTTCCCCCTTGCTTTCTCTCTATTTCCCTTCCTTTCTTTCTTCCTCCCTTCGTTCCCATCTTCCCTACTCTATTTCGTTCTCCCTTTTTCTCTTGAATTCTTCTTATTTCCATTCCTTATTTTTTGCTTCCTTTCTTTCTTGATGTCTTCCTTTTTTCCTCCCTTCCTTCTCCTTTCGTTCTTCTTCTCCTTCTGCCTCTCCTCCTTAGTCTTTCTCTCACCCTTTATTCCTACCTTTCTTCATCTTTTCTTCCTTACGTCATTTCTTCCTTCCTTCCCCCTTGCTTTCTCTCTATTTCCCTTCCTTTCTTTCTTCCTCCCTTCGTTCCCATCTTCCCTACTCTATTTCGTTCTCCCTTTTTCTCTTGAATTCTTCTTATTTCCATTCCTTATTTTTTGCTTCCTTTCTTTCTTGATGTCTTCCTTTTTTCCTCCCTTCTTTCTCCTTTCGTTCTTCTTCTCCTTCTGGCTCTCCTCCTTAGTCTTTCTCTCACCCTTTATTCCTACCTTTCTTCTTCTTTTCTTCCTTCCGTCATTTCTTCCTTCCTCTCCCCTTGCTTTCTCTCTATTTTCCTTCCTTTTTTCCTCATTCTCTCGTTCTTCTTCTCTTTCTCTCTTTTTTCCTATCTTCCTCCCTTTTTACTTCCTTTCTTCTTTTCTTCCTTTCTGCCTCCCTCCCTTCTTATTTCTTTCTCCCTTTCTTCCTTTCTTTCTGACTTTATTCTTTTCTTCTTTCTTTTTTCTTTCTCCTTCCTTCCTTTTTTTCTCTCTTTCTTTCTTCCTCCCTTCCTTCTTCTTCCATCATTCCTCTATTTCTTGTTTCCTTCCTTGCTTCCTTCCTTTCCCATCATTTCTATCTTCTTTGTCGAAAAATTATTTTCGTTAATGAAAAATTGAACTATTTTGTTAAAAAATGATTACATATTGGGTTGAAAATTTACCTTCTCAGCAAAAAAAAGTAACTTTTCTTTCGAAAAATCTTGTTTTTTCGTTACTAATTGAACCGGTTTTTCAAAATTCGTTGTTTATTTGGTTAGAAAATAATTTTTTATACTAAGATTTGATTAATTTTTTTTTCTTTCAAACGTATGCTTTTTAAGTTAAAAGTCCAACATTTTGGTACAAAATGTATGCATTTTGTTAAAAGTTCGTCTTTTCAGGTAGAAAATTATTTCAAATTTATTCAAATATCTTTTTAAAAGATGCCTGTTGTTGCTTATAAATGGTTTCTGCTCGCCTCAAATATTTAGAAATTTTCAGGAGATGTTGGAGAATGCCTTCTTCGAAATTTTCATTGCGAAGTATAAGAATTATTTGAATGTATAGAATATTTGATTTCATGTATTAGTATATAGAACTAGTTATTTACCTTTTTTTTGGATTTTTTATTATATTGTTGAAAATTCATCTTTTCTTTTTGATCCTCTCTTCGCTCAGAAACAATTGTTCTGTTGAAAAATTGTATACTTTCGGATTAATTTCGTTGGAAATTTTTTTAGCAGATTAAGAATAAAGTTCAACAATCTTTCAGAAAATCAGACTATTTGTTTGGAAAATAACTTTTTTCTTGCAAATTATATTTTGACAGACGATAATACTGTTTGGACCAAAATTAAATTATTTATTCAAAACTATAGCTATAAGGTAAAAAATGAACTTTTTGTTACAAATTCGTTTTCGGTTTAGAAATTATATCCTTGATGAGATTGAGATCCAACAATTTGGTGAAATAATCAAATGCTTGGAATTTGGAATGTTTATCTTTTTTTTAGAAAACTTATTCATGCGTCTGTCCATTTACAACTTTGCAAAATTTATCATTTCCTGAACAATAAAATTACATTACTATCAAAATTTTTGAATTTCTATATATAAAACTTGAAGTTCTATTAATGAACTAAAGAAATTACTAAATTCCTTAGGAAGACATCTTAAGGTTTTCATAATTTTGCAAGAGAAAATGTTCTTCTAGACATTTTTATATTGTTTTTAATATTTTGGAATTCATTTATTATTTTAGGAAACGGCTCAAAGTACTGGATAATTTTTACATTCTCATCGAGAAGGTATTAGATTTATGTAAAATTTTACCCCCCCCCTCCCCTTTTTTTGTCGATTGTCCAAGTTTTGAGACCCCCTGAACCGGAAAAACAGGTTTTTACGAATGTGTCTGTCTGTCTGTGAGCACGATAACTGTCGAAGAAACTAATCGATTTGATTGGCCTTTGGTACACTCTTTCAGTGTCAGAAACTGAAGGTCAAGTTCGTTATCCAGCTAT
>WSXT02096105.1:2996-18184 GCA_011762715.2 Neuroterus valhalla
GAAGAGTATATTTCCTTATTTCTAGGGTACATAGTCACAGCAAGAAATAATTTTGGTTCAGTGGGTCGTCTGTCTGTCATACGAATAAGGGAGGTTGAAGGACAGAATATCGAACAAAAGAAAGGAAAGGGAACAAGAGAAAATGAGAGGTAGGTAAGCGAGTAGATGTTATAAGCGAGAAAATAGGCGTGAAGGAGGAAAAATGTGGTAAAGTCGGACAATGTAAGGGGAATAAGGGGTGGTAAGTGTAGAAAAATAAAGAGAAGTGAGCAGGAGTAGGGAAGAGAGGGTGGATGATTGCAATTCGAGAATATGATGAAAGCGTGGGAAAATTGGCTGTAGGCAAAGGTGGAAATTAAAAATCATCTCCTACGACATGGGGCGTAGGGGATGTGATTAGGGAGAAGTACAGGAAAGTGGCGAGGAAAGTAGGAAACTAAGTCAGAGAAAGGAAAAAGTACAAGTATATTTGTTCTTTCATCCGTATTCCACGCAGTAAATGATAAAATAGGATGTATAAGAATATTGAAAGATAGAAAATGATGAGATAAGATGGAATGTCATGGGACATGGAAGGATAGGGGAAGAGTGAGTTAATGATTGGAAGTAAGAGGTGAGATGGTGAAGTGAAAAAATTAGGGTAAGGGAAAGGTGAGCATTAAGGTTGTGTGGTAATATGTAAGAAAAAGGGAATTGAGGGTAATGAATCAGTAGTGAGGAGTGAGAGTTGGAGTGAAGTGAGTTGATAAGAAGATACATGAGGCATATAAAGGGAAATAGGAGTAAAGTTATGGAATAAGTAGAAGGCAAGTGTGGTCAAATTACAGATCTTTAGAGGTAGTTTAGTTTAATGATGGGAAGTGAGGGTAAGTAAATGGAAGTAAGGAATGTAGAAACTGATTATAAAACCAGGTTAAGTTACAAGTGAATTTTGGATTTCATTCCTAGTTCTGCATGAGATTGGATGGATAGTATAAAATAGACTATGATATGATGGGAAATGATAACAGGTAATTTTAAATAGAAGAAGAAAACAAAAAGTTCTACCCTACAAATGTACGTGAGATAACTTGTGGAGATTCCTTTGCATAAAAAGTAAGAAACGTATGTTGAGCAAATGTTTAAGCTGACTTGAATTTTAAATTAACTGAAATCAGTTATGAAATCTACATCTATATAAAGTCGCTGCAGGCCTTCCCCTCCACAGTTTTAATTTTTTCTCTAACTCTGATTGTGAGTATGCTAATACCATTTTATCATATCTTCATTTACTTATTGTCAATTCTTTATCGTCAATAATGAATCTTTGAAATCCGAACGTTGTTAAACGTTGTTGTTGTTGAAACCCGTCAATTGTCAAATTACCATAGACGATCATCAAACGTCAAAAATAAATTTTGAATCTTTAATCGTCGATCACCAATCGCGGAACGACAATTGTCGATCGAAAATCGTCAATAATGAATTCCGTATAGTCAATATTGAATCATCGAAGATCAATCGTGGGTCACCAACTTACTTATTGGTAACAGTCAATTGTAAATTATCAATCGTCATTGTTCAATCCGAAATTTTCCATTGTCAAAAGTCAGTTGTCGATTATGAATCATCAATCGTCATCAGTTTTCGTAGATTGGTAATTATCAGTCGACGAATGTTAATCGTTACGATTTAACAGTCGATTTTGTATTGTCAATCTATAATCTTCAACCATCAATAGCAATATGTGTATCGTGCATTATCAATTATTAATCATTATCCTGAACCCTTAATTTTCAATCGTGAATTGATTATAGCCAATCGTTAATTTTTTAACTTCAATCTCTCATTGTCAATAGGCAATTATCAATAGGCAGTCTTCAATTGTTGTTTTCTGATCCTGATGCTGTAAATGCCCATATTTGATAGTTAATGTTTCCTTAATTGTCATGTTTCTTGTCAGCCAATTGTCAATCGTTATAATATAATCTTTATTCGTCGATGGTCAATCTTGAATTGTCAATAGTCAATCGTCAATCTCAAATTCATATTTTTCATAAGTTCAGTGTTCATCGCGATTCGTCAATCATCACTTGTTATTCGTGGATCCTAAGTTATCAATCGTCAATCGAAAAAAGTCAACCGTTGATCATCATTCAAAAATATGTGATTGTGAACTGACGATCATCGATCGTCAATCATCAGTCGCCAATCGCCAATCGTCAACCATCAATCGTCAGCTGTAAATTGTTAACTTCTGGTCTTGAAGCTGTGATCGTCAATTTGCAATTGTCATTAGTTGGTCATAATCGTAGATCTTCAAGTTATAATCGACGATAGTCAATCGTCCTCAAACGCCGGTCCTCGAACACTTGTATTCAATCGTCATTAGTCTTTTATTATTTGTCAACAGTCCATTCTCATCATCATTTCATATGTTCAATCATAGATGGTCAATTTTGCATTGTCATTAGTCAACTGTCAATCTTCGATTTTTAAATGTGTATCGCGAATCGGCAATTGTTGATTTTTTTCTTGATTACATTGTTTAATCGTATGTTGTCAATCTTAAATTCCTAACTGCCAATCTTCAATCCCTCATCTACAATCTTTCATCATCAGTCTTCAATCGTCAATAGTCAATCATCAATTGTCAGTCTTTAATTGTTCATTCCAGGTCCTTATTTTGTGATCGCCAATCTTGATTAGTCAATGGTTCATCATAATCGTGAATTCTCAATCGTCAATCATCGATATTCGATCGGCAATGTTTCACCAACTTTAATCACTCCTAAGTCCTTGCTCATCAATAAACTGAAGTCGATCGCCAATAATTAATTTTTATTCGTCAGTTTTCATTCGCTAATCTTCAATCAGATGCAGTTGATCCTCTTCCGTCAATTGTCATTCGTCAATAGTCAACTTTCAGTCATCAATTTCTAGTCATCGTAAGTCCTTTATTTACAGTCGTCAATTCATTATAGTCAATCGTTAATTCTCTATCGAAAATATTCAATTGTCAATTTAGAGCCGTCAATAATCCGTTGTCAATATTCAATCTTTAAACCTAAATCTCATGTCATCAATCTTCAATCGACCATAGTCAAACTTTAATAGCCAATCGTTAAACAACTGAAGATGATTGTCATTGATACATCGTTATTCATCGATAGTCAATTGTCAATCATCAATCTATCATCTTGAATCGTTGATACTCAATTTTGAATTGCCATTAGTGAATTGTCAATCGTCAATCTTGAACTGTCAAGCATGAATAGGAATAAGGATCAGTAATCTCCAATTGTCAATTTTTCTAATCGTCTATCTCCAATCGTCAGTCGATGATATTGGATCGTGAATCGTTTATCAACCATAATAACTCCTCAATCGTTGATCTTCAATGAACTGTAGTCAACTTTCCATGGTCATTTGTGCATCGTGGATCCCAAATCGCTTATCATCAATCAACTTTAGTCGATCGTCGATAGTCAATTGATATTCATCGTGAGTCAACTGTCAGTCATCAATTTTCAATCGCCAATCATCAATATTAATTTGTAAATTGTTCATCAGTTTTAATCATTCCTTAGACCTAGTCTCTAGTCAATCGACAAAAATCAATGGTTATTCAAGAAATATCAATCTCTGATCTTAACTCAACTGTAGCCGATCGTCATTGATCAATTGTCATTCGTTAATAATCAATAGTCAGTCATCAATCTTCAATCGTCAATAGCATGTTTTGAAATGCAAACAGTCAAATCTCAATCGGCAATATTGGATTGCCAATCGTCACTAGTCAACCGTGTAGCGTGAATCTTGAATTGACAATCGTTTTTCGTGAATCCCTAATAAACAATCGCTAATTGGTTATAGTCTATCGTTAATTCCAATCAAAAATTGTTGATGCTAAATTCAAAATCATCGATCGTCAGCCGTCAGTCGTAATTGATCAATCATCAATCATTTGTCATCAATCTTCAATCGACAATAGTCAAACATCAGTCGTCAACCTTCAATCGACAATAGTCGAACATGAATCGTCAGTCATCAATCTTAAATCGACAATGAGCAAACATCAATCAGTCGTCAATCTTCGATCGACAATAGTCAAAAATCATTCGTCAGTTGTCGATTTTGAATCTACAATAGTCAAAAATCATTCGTCAGTTGTCGATCTTCAATCGACAATAGTCAACAACAGTCGTCAGTCATCAATCCTCAATCGAACATAATCAAACATCAATCGTCAGTCGTCAATCTTCAATCGACAATTGTCAAAAATCATTCATCATTTTTCGATCTTCAATCGACAATAGTCAACGTCAATCGTCAGTCATCCATCCTCAAACGACCATAATCAAACATCAATCGTCAGTCGTCAATCTTCAATCGACAATAGTCAAAAATAAATCGTCAGTGTTCGATCATCAATCGACAATAGTCAACGTCAATCGTCAGTCATCAATCCTCAATCGACCAAAATCAAACATCAATCGTCAGTCTTCAATCTTCAATCGACAATAGTCAAAAATCATTCGTCAGTTGTCGATCTTCAATCGAGAATAGTCAACGTCAATCGTCAGTCATTATTCCTCAATCGACCAAAATCAAGCATCAATCGTCAGTCATCAATCCTCAATCGACCATAGTCAAACATCAATCGTCATTCATTCAATCTTCAATCGACAATAGTCAAAAATCATTCGTCAGTTGTCGATCTTCAGTCGACAATGGTCAACGTCAATCGTCAGTCATCAATCTTAATCGACCATAATCAAACATCGATCGTCAGTCGTCAATCTTCAATCGACAATAGTCAAAAATCATTCGTCAAACTTCAATCGACAATAAACAAACATCAATCGTCAGTCGTCAATCTTCAATCGACAATAGTCAAAAATTATTCGTCAGTTGTCGATCTTCAATCTACAATAGTCAAAAATCATTCGTCAGTTGTCGATCTTTAATCGACAATAGTCAACGTCAGTCGTCAGTCATCAATCCTCAATCGAACATAATCAAACATCAATCGTCAGTCGTCAGTCTTCAATCGACAATAGTCAAAAATCATTCCTCAGTTATCGATCTTCAATCTACAATAGTCAAAAATCATTCGTCAGTCATCAATCTTCAATCGATAATAAACAAACATCAATCGCCAGTCGTCAATCTTCAATCGCCAATAGTCAAAAATTATTCGTCAGTTGTCGATCTCCAATCTTCAATGGTCAAAAATCATTCGTCAGTTGTCGTTCCTCAATCGACCGAAATCAAACGTCAATCGTCAGTGATCAATCCTTAATCGACCATAATCAAACATCAATCGTCAGTCGTCAATCTCCAATCGACAATAGTAAAAAATCGTTCGTCAGTTGTCGATCTTCAATTGACAATAGTCAACGTCAATTGTCAGTCGCCAATCTTCAATCGACAATAGTCAAACATCAATCATCACTCAACAATCTTTAATCGACAATAGTCAAACATCAATCGTCAATCGTCGATTGTCAATAATCAATTCTCATTTTTAAATCGTTCATTAGCTATATTCGTTCCTCAGGCTTAGTCGGTAGTCAATCGCCAATAATCAATTTTCTATTCATGAATTGTCAATCACTGATCTTGAATCAACTGTAGTCGATCGTTATTGATCAATTGTCATTCATTAATATTCAATAGTCATTCATCAATCTTCAATCTTCAATAGCATGTTTTGAAATGCAAACAGTCACTTGTCAATCTTCAATATTGAATTGCCAATCGTTGATATTCAGCGGTGCAACGTGAATTTTCAATTGTCAATCGTTATTCGTGAATTCGTTAATAACAATCATCAATTGGTTATAGTATATCGCTAGTTTCCAATCGAAAATTGTCGATGGTAAACTTAAAATCATCGGTCGTCAATCGTCAGTCGTAATTGGCCAATCGTCAATTATTTGTCGTCAATCTTCGATGGACAATATTTGAACATGAATCGTCAGTCGTCAAATCGTCAGTCGTCAATCTTCAGTGGCGATAGTCAAACATCAATCGTCAGTCTTCAATTATTGCGTTCTTGGTCCAATACTCTGATCTTGAATCTTCAATAGTCAATCATTTTCCATTATCGTCATTCATCAATCGTCAATAGTTAATCGTAAACCGCTCATAAACTTCAAACATTCAATTTTCTTTGATCATAAATCAGCTTTCACTCAACTTTAGTCACTTGCAAATAATAATTGATTGGTAATCGCGGATCCTCAATCGCTAATCGTCAATTACCTGTAGTAGTCAATCGTCATCGGTCAATAGTCGATTGTCGATTGACAATCTCCAATCTTCGATCGTTGATAGTCAATTTTGATTTGGAAACATTTCATTTTCAATCGTAAATCTTCTATTGTAAATCGTCAATAGATGACTCGGTATCGTTAATCGTAAATTGTTAATTTTTAATCGTTTTTCGTGAATCCTTGATCGTCAATCGTCAACTGATTAAAAAAAATCTTTGATTGCTGATCGGAAATAGTCAATAGAAAAATTGACAGTCGTCCACTTTGAAGCGCTAGTCATCAATATTTTATCGTCAATATAAAATAATCATCCTGGTCCTGGAGCCATGATCGCCAACTTTCAATAGTCAATGGTTCATCATAATCTTTACTCTCTAATATTCAATCGATAATAGTCAATCGTCTCCCGCTTATCAATCATAATATTCCCTCACTCATTTATCATCAAGCAACTGGTCAACTGTTAATCGCAAACCCTTATCCGTCAGTCTTCAAACGTGAATTTTGAAGTTTCACATCAATTTATTTAATTTCCTGCATGTTTAAAACCTCGTCTAATCTCCAATATTGGTAAGCTCTCTCTGAATCCTGCATGTCAACGTCTGCTCCAGACTCTTACGTCAGCTTCGAATAAATCTAGTTTTAATTACGAGGTACTCCCCTTTCCTCACAACCTTTTGAGAGAAAAAACTTAAGAAAAATTTATTTGAAATTACCCATTAAACCTTGCTCATATATCTGGCACTTCTGTAATATCAAATCTATAGTAGGAAATTTTAAGAAAATACAGGAGAAGATTCTTACGATATTCAAATTGAGTGTTTCGTATAAGTAGAACAAGTTTGGCTTTAGTCAGCCGTTCGGGCGCCTGAAAAATGATAACCCGACGCACTTCCAGGTAAACTTCTCTAACGCTATCTCAGGCGCTTTCTCTTACTACTACTTTTTCAAAAATGAAAAAGAGAGTATAAATTATGCTTATCGAATTAAAAACTAAGGTTGTTCAAAAAAGTAAACTTAGGGAGTGTTTACTTTTATTCATTTACTCATGATTGGAACAATTTATTCGGTTAAAATCTCTCTTTTCAACAGTAGAGGTTAGGGAAGGGAATATAATAATTTTTAAACAATAACTTCTCGTGTTCTAAATCATCTCTTCATGAAATGGGAAACAAATATTATTGCCGAGATTTTCTGGTCAAATTAATAAATTTGAACCCCTATTTCTGAACACATACGACTTTTTTCATTGTTATAATAATTCTTTCGGATTCAAGCAATAAATAAAGTACCACGAAGAGGAGATGTACCGTTTGAATTCGCGGATCAGGCTGAAATATTAAGGAAATAACATTCATAGGCGATATCGTATTGAATAAAAAAATATATAATTGTTCAAACAATAGAAAGAGATTCGAAAGGAGTAGATTTATGATAAGATTTCCAATTTTATCAGGACAAGGAGCTAAAAGTACGACTTCTTGGTTTTTACTATCAAAACAATTGAATCAAACAAAAATAAATCACTCGAATAATTGAAAAAGATTAAAAATGAAAATACCACCTCCAGAGTTCAGTTTAGATACTATAGAGAAAATCGAAACACATAATTAAGATACTGTATGGAAAAGCGTTTGTTTAAATGAACACAGTTTATTCAAACAATAATCAAATAGTTATCAGGTTATGAAATGTTTTAGGTAAATAATAACTTAATATTTATTTTTGATATAATAAGTTATGTAGCTCCTCCATGTAGAGAACGAATACTTTTTCATTACAAAAGAATGTTAATTTATAAACCTTTTATATAGAAGTTAATTGGAATTTTAACTAAATAGTTGGACAACATTCAGATTTTCAACCGAACAAGTAGTTAAATTTCCTACGAAAATAGGATGTTCGTCGAAATGCTTCAAGTTTCTCCCAAAGTAGCTTAAGTTTAAATGCGATAAGGAAATTATTAGTTCGGCGTCTGAATTCCCAACCAATTAAACAATTTTTAAAGAAGAGATATCAATTTTAGAATAAAATTATGAACGTTTGAACAAATAAAAACTAATTTTTCACAAATACTGCAATTTTCTAACAAGTAGTCGATTTTCTACCCAAAAAAGTGAATTGATAAACCGAGAGGTCAATTTTCTACCCAAAATAGAAAATTTGTAACAAAATATTTAACTTCTCGATTTGGTTTGTTTTGTTCGAAATTCGTCTTTTCTAGTTAGAAATTCATTTTTCTAACTCTGGATTCATTTTATTTAGTGAAATATTATATTTTGTGAGGAATCCGTTTTTTTATTCAAAAATAAATTCACTTTAATTTTAAATTCATTTTTATTGTTTCAAACTTTGACATCGTTGTTGAAAATTTTCCAGTCCGGTTTAATACACATTTCCTTCTTTCTAAATAAATTGTTTCGTCAGAAATCCGTCTATTTGAATGGCAAATTGATTTTTTTTTTTTTATAAATTTTTTCAGTTGAAAATTGAACTACTGAACTTTCTATATTATTATCTGTATATTTCGTTTAAAATTCTTATTTTTTAGGCAAATTATGCTAATAATAATAATAATAATAATAATAATAATAATCTTCCCAATTCTCAATTTATTCCTCTTGGTTGCAAATTCAACATTTTGTTTCAACATCTAATTTTTCGATTGAAAACTTAGTTATTCGATTGAAAATTCTAGATTTTTCAGATATTATGTTGAAAATTCTCCATTATTGTTAAGAACACACTTTCTTGCTTCATATTACATTTTATTATTGGAATTCATCTCTTTGAGTTCGGAATCTATCATCTTTGTTGAAAATCTATCTTTTAGTTTGGAATTTTGCATACTGGGTTGGGAGTTGAACATTTGCGATGAAAATTCTAGTTTTATATTAAAATCGCACCTATTTGGCTGAAAATAGAGAGTTTAACATTCTGGTTTTACGTCTAATTTGATCGATAGAAGACTCACCTTCTAGGTCAAGATGTTCCATATTTTGTTAGAAATTTGTCTTTATCATTGAAAATTGATGCACCCAACTCTCAATTAATTTTTTTTGTTAAAAGTTAAACAATGTGGTCATAAACTTTCTATTCATGTTAGGAACACATTTCCACGTTAAATTTAATTATTCCGTCGGAATCTCGTATTTTTATTATCTCGATATTTCGTCTTTCTTAGTTAGATATCGAGTTTTCCAACTCTGGGTGCCTTCATTTAAGTTGAAAATTAAACATTTTCGGTGAAGTTGATTCTATTTTCTTTTGTATTTTTTCATGAAATAAGTGGATATAAATATAAATTTAATGGCTTCCATTGCAACAAAAATTATAAACATCCATAGAAAAGGGATTTCTTTGCAAAAAGTATGATACATCTCATGAATATTAACAGAAGTATTAAATTGATTCCAAACACAAAAAGAAACTATAAAATTTAAGCTATCCCTAGCCTTCCATCTGATTTCCTCCTCCAGTCACTTTCCATTATTTCCTTCCTACACTCTATTATCCTTCTCCTTATAGTGCACTAGAATTTTGTTCCTCCTTTATTCAGTCTTCTCTAGGTTTCTTCCCTCCTAAAATTTTTACAGCATCCTCTTGCGAACCTTCCTCTCCCTTTTCTTCTTTCTCAAAGCCATCGCATATATGGTCTTATTCTTGCTTCAACCATGAACATACTCTACAATATCTTTTACCAACTTCCGCCCAACAACCTGCTTTTTTCACTTTGTTCTCCAATTTCCATCTTGCTATCCTAGCCTCACTCTGATTTTCCCCTCCTCTCTCTTAATATTCTACCCCTCAATGTATTTTCCCAATTTCACATATTCCACACGTACTTTGTCTCCTATCTCTTGTCTCTTGATATCTGGGAATCCCTCCTAAACTTCTTTACGTCACGTCAAGTCCACGGTCAACTCTGCTGTTTCCTCAACCTTTAGGTTTTAATTTGTCGCTGATTTCCTTCTTTCTGCTTTTTTTTTACTTTACTTTTTACTTTATCTTTGAATTTCAATTTCACCTTCTCCGATCTTTTATTGAACCGATTTTCCTGATTTTGTGTGTGATGTTCTATCGCTTCATGCTTCTTTTTCATCTCCCTTAATTGACCCTATTACTACCTTCGTTTGTTCCGCGTTGAGCCGCAAATTTTTCATATCCAAGTATTTTACTGACTCCGTAAGTTACCATGCCATTCCTTCGCTAGTAGCTATTCCTTAACTTGCATCATTCTTTTCTTCGTTCTTTTCCTTTTTCCTTCTTCCGTTATTTTTCTTTTTTGGACTTACTAACTCCATTAGATATTCATCTCATTCTTATATTTCAACCTCTGGAATAAAACTTTCTCATTCCTTTTTCTTTCTCTTTCAACTGCTGTCGATACTCCTCTATCGTTTCTAGCCTATCATGAATCCTCCCGAAAACTTCTATTCTGATCCTCTTTTTTCTGTCGAAAAACATGTTATATCCAACCTGTTCTCTTCTGTGTTCTCTTTTACTTCTTTTCCCTCTTACCATACTATAAACTTTTTTATACTCCTTTTTCTATCACTATTTTTATCTCCTCTACAATATTTCTCCCTCCTATTCTTAATAACTTCATCTTTTCACCTTATTCTTCCATTATCTCCGTTGTCCAATCACCTTTCTTTACTCTGCTTTATCGTTAATTTTTCTCAGCCGTTTTTGTTCGTCCCTCTTCCTTAAATCTACAACCACCCTACAATAATATGGTTTATTTCTGTTCCCTTTTACTTTCTTTAAGTGGAGTCTTCTTCTGCATCTTGCTCCACATTCTTGTTTGAAATGTCACATTCTAAATCCTAAAATCTAAAGAATAATTTCCTACTCACTTTATTAACTACTTCATATTTGGAGTTTGTTGCTGTTCTTTTATTAATCTTCTTGGTGCGTTCTTCCTCTCCCTTTGTCCTTGCCTTGAAGTCTTCGCCTATTATATCTTTCACCTTTTTTTGTATGTTCCATTAGCTTCCTTCAATCCACGGTTTTCTCCTCCATGTTCCCATTTACGTATTCACTGCCTCATATCTCTCATCTTCTATCCCTATTTCCACTTAAAATATTTCTTCTTCCCATGCTTCAGCCGATCTTCATATATTTTCTTTCCTATCAAATTGTTATCAATCATATCACGATTCCTCATATTTCCATGTCCTTTTATTTTTCTTCCTTCGTATCATGCACCTTCTTCCTGTATCTCCTGAGGAGCCTTTTCTTAGGCTTTTCCTGACTCATCACATTTGCACATGTCTCATCCGTCAATGCGATTCTACACTGTCTTGTACTTTTTATGAACTCCCGATCCTTTTCTTCGAAGCTAGCTTCATTTGAAATTTCAATTAACTTTTCCTTCTCCTTCAATCTATAATCTCTCTCCATTTGGATTATCTTTTTTACCCTTTCTTGATCCTTTTTTATCTAATTTTCCGTCCTTTTCATACCTCTTTCTTTTCTTCACCCCATTATCAATGATGTACCTTTTATATGAATTCTCACATACCGAACTCACGTTTTTCCCTGTTTCTCGTTTTTTTTTATATTCTTTTTTTCCATTGACGAAATATCTGCATCCTAATTCATATTAGGATTTTAGGATTAGGATATTAGGATATCTCTAATTTTTTCAACCTTTCATTATACTCATTCCGTGCACCTATTCTCCTTTTCACTTTCAGTTCAAGCTTCCTATCTAATTCATCTCATTTCCTCACTCCTCTTCCTTTCTTATAGACTCTTTCTCAAACTTCACTAGCATCATTTTGTCTTTCTCTTTTCTCCCTCTCCGACATTTCTCACTTACTCTACCTGCATCTCCGGGTCTATTCGTTTCAGCACCTCTCCCACTCCTTGTTCCAGTTCCTTCTCTCTAACCGTGGAGCCTTCATCAATACAAACCTTTTGTTCTTCTATATCTTTCTTCTCCGTTTTCGTCTTCAATTTTTTCAGCCTTTCATTACACTTATTCCGGGCACCTATCATCCTCTAAACTTCAAGTTCAAGCTTCCTATCTAGTTCATCCCACTTTCTTACTCCTCTTCCTTTCTTATAGACTCCTTCTCGAACTTCACAAGCATTATTTTGTCTTCCTCTTTTCTCCCTCCCTGACATTTCTGACTTACTTACTTGCATCTCCGAATCTATTCTTTTCAGCTCCTTTCCCACTCCTTGTTCCAGTCCCTTCTCTCTAACCCTGAAGCCTTCATCAATACAAACCTTTTGTTCTTCTATGCTTTTCTTCTCCGTTTTCCTCTCCACTATTGTGAACCTTTCATTATAATAAAATTATTCCGAACATCCGGCCTCCATTTGACTTACAGTCCAAACCTCTTATCTCCTTCATCCTACATTCTCACTCCTCTTCCTTTTTATAGATTCCTTCTCGAACTTTACTAGCATTATTCTGTCTCCCTCTTTTCTCCCTCCCTGACATTTCTTACTTACTTCTCCTGCATCTCTGGATTTATTTTTTTCAGCACCTTTCCCGCTTCTTGTTCCAGTTTCTTCTCTCTAACCGTGAAGCCTTCGTCAATACAAACCTTTTGTTCTTCTATATCTTTCTTCTCCGTTTTCGTCTTCAATTTTTTCAACCTTTCATTACACTTATTTCGGGCACCTATCGTCCTCTAAACTTCCAGTTTAAGCTTCCTATCTAGTTCATCCCACTTTCTTACTCCTCTTCCTTTCTTATAGACTCCTTCTCGAACTTCACTAGCATTATTTTGTCTTCCTCTTTTCTCCCTCCCCGACATTTCTCACTTACTCTATCTGCATCTCCGGGTCTATTCTTTTCAGCACCTTTCCCACTCCTTGTTCCAGTCCCTTCTCTCTAACCCTGAAGCCTTCATCAATACAAACCTTTTGTTCTTCTATGCTTTTCTTCTCCGTTTTCCTCTCCACTATTGTGAACCTTTCATTATAATAAAATTATTCCGAACATCCGGCCTCCATTTGACTTACAGTCCAAACCTCTTATCTCCTTCATCCTACATTCTCACTCCTCTTCCTTTTTATAGATTCCTTCTCGAACTTTACTAGCATTATTCTGTCTCCCTCTTTTCTCCCTCCCTGACATTTCTTACTTACTTCTCCTGCATCTCTGGACTTATTCTTTTCAGCACCTTTCCCACTTCTTGTTCCAGTTCCTTCTCTCTAACCGTGAAGCCTTCGTCAATACAAACCTTTTGTTCTTCTATGTCTTTCTTCTCCGTTTTCCTCTCTACTATTGCGAACCTTTCATTATAATAAATTTATTCCGAACACCCATCCTCCATTGGACCTTTTATTATAATTATTCCGGACACCTATCCTCTCCTAAACTTCCAGTTTAAGCTGCCTATCTCCTTCATCCTACTTTCTCATTCCTCTTTATCTTTTATAGACTCTTCCTCCTTTTAAAGTCTCTGTTCCAAGCTCTTGATCCTCTTTTCGGCATATAAATTTCCAAACAAGAGTGACATCAGTGAGACTTTTGAAATATGTGGTGCTAGAATAGTGACAAGAGGCCGAGCTTTGTTCTCTGTATGGAGGTAGATCTTGTTTTCACAAAAATTCATTCGACTCTCTGTTTACTCATATTCATAATATTTCAATGGTCACTTATTTTCCACGCCATTTGCATCTGCATGCACTAATTAATTGGATTTGTTTGCATCCTCTTCTACATAAATGATTGCTGTAATTACAGTGAAATTAAATTGAAGCAATTCGTATGCGGAATTTAATTTCTCTTGTTTTCATGCAAAATCAAGAGGGGGCCGTTTCAAAAATAAAGAGTCAAATATCGCAGCTATAAAATGATGGATAACAGTTCTTTTTTTATCCATAATACTGTTTT
This sequence comes from Neuroterus valhalla, assembly GCA_011762715.2. Classification (NCBI taxonomy): domain Eukaryota; kingdom Metazoa; phylum Arthropoda; class Insecta; order Hymenoptera; family Cynipidae; genus Neuroterus; species Neuroterus valhalla. The sequence goes on from WSXT02096105.1 coordinate 17,118, forward strand.
TTTACAACATGATTAGGATAAGAAGTAATAGTTTACGGTGAAAGGGAGATACGGTGATACTGAAAAAAGGTTTGAGATGAAGCAGAGCAGAGATAATTAGAGAAAGGAAAATTCCAGAAGAAAGAAAAAGGTCTAGAGATGGGATAGGTATATTCTAGGGCATGTTTATAGAGAGCGGGAAAGACATGCAAGCATGAATGTCAGGAGAAGCAAAAATATAGAGAAAAAAATGTCTGGAGGTACAAATGAGGAGACTTTGGTAGATTATCTAAGACACGTGATGGCGATCAAGTAAGAATAGAAAGAGGAAGGTAATGGTGAAAGTTGAGGATGGACAGGACCCTACTGAAAGATCTCAAGGGCTAAAGAAAGGAGGAGATTGGAAGAAGTGAGCAGGCGAGAGAAACCGAAGGTAAAATTAGCATATTGTGGAGGAGTGCAAGAAGATAAAAGGAGAGGATGAAGAGAATAGCGATTGAAAATACAAGTTGTTTTATAAGATGAGTAGCGCTGGAGATGAAGAGAGTTAAAGATCTGGAACACTTTATATGGATCAAGGTAAAACGGGGAGAAGAATTTAATCTCGAAAGTAGAGGGTGGAAAGGACCTTGCAAAAAGACCGCAGAAGGTCAAGGAAGGAGGAAGACAAGAAAAGTTAGAGGTCGAGAGAGGCGGAGAGCCGTATGGTGTTATGGTGTCATCAGAAATAGGTTGAGGAGGTGGCAAGGCAGGAGTAATGAGAAAGAGGAAAAAACTGGTGGAGGAGAGGGAGGTCTGGAGAAGGAGAAAGTATATAAGTGGGGCATTTCATGGAGGAGGGAAAAGATGTACGAGTGAGATATGTAAGAGTAAGAGTCAGGAGCGGTGGAAATGTGGAAGGAGAAATGGCTGAAGAAAAAGATGAAGGGACACGAGTTGAAGATCTGGAACACTCGAAATCGACCAAGTGGAAACGGAGAGAAGAATATAATTTCAAAAGTAGAAGAGAGAAAGGATCTTACAAAAAGATCACAGAAGGTCGAGAAAGGAGGTCAAAAGAAGTTAGCAGTCGAGGGGGACAGAAGGCC
>WSXT02096106.1:0-11579 GCA_011762715.2 Neuroterus valhalla
AAAAAAACTCCAGCTGGAGGGAAAAAAACTCGAAACCCCGTGGTTTCATGCACTTGTTGAAGAAAATATCGTAAGCACCTAGGGATAGACACGTTTTTTGTCTCGCCTGTGTCTATCCCTAGGTGCATAATATACTAATTTTCAACGGGAAATGGAACAGTAACATTTTGCAACGAAAATTGTATTAATTAAATTTTAAATTGAAAAAAATGGATGTTTAAGTAAAAAAATAGATTTTTAACTGAAACTATGAAATTTTCAATTGGGACATGTTAAATTTTAAGTTGAAAAAAATTACTTATAACACAAAAAACTAACTCTCAATGAACGAGAAAACTAAGTTTCTAAACAACTTATTACATTTTCACGAAAAATGATGAAGAATCAAATGAAATTGTAAATGTTTAACTGAATTAGTTGAATTTTAAACCAGAAAGAGAACGACGAATTTTTACCTGAAATGAGGAATATTTAACAAGAATGGGTCAATGTTGGGAAAAAAAATTAATTTTCAACCAAAAAATACAATTTTTCAACAGAATCGTTGAAATTTGAACCATGAAAATAAAACTTTTCAAATAAAAATGGAATAGTGTCATTTTTGGCTTGAAAAATTAATTTGAAACCAAACATTAGAGTTCTTAACTAGATTAATGTTTGACTAAAATGGAAAATGTTTGACTGCATAACTTAAATTGTTTACCCTACTGAAAAATTTTCGAAGAAGAATATCAACTTCCGAAGAAAACGATAATTTTCAACAAAAAATCGATTTTTCAAGGAAATATGTGAAGTTTCAACGAAATATTGTAATGTTCAATTCAAAAAGATAAATTCTCACTGAAACGTCGAATTTTGAAGTAGGAAAAATTAACTTTCCATGAAAATGAATTACTTAAATTTTCAGTTGAAGTAATTGATTTTTGATCAAAACTATGATGGATTCCCAAGTATAATAATGAATCTTCAAATGAATAGATAATTTTGAATCAAAAAGATGAATTTTTAACCAGAAAGATTAATTTTCTACAAAAAAAGACGAACTTTCCACGAAGTACATAAATTCTCAAAGAAATAGTTCAATTTTTAAAATAAAAAAATCAATGTTTAACTAAATACTTGAATTTCCACCAAGAAAAGATGAGCTGATTCTTAACAAAGTAGTTACAATTTTAACCAAAGATAAATTTCGAATCGAAATCATGCAACTTTAACAAGAAAATTTTATTTTCAACAAACAAGTTTAAATTTCAAACAAATAGTTGATTTTTTAACTAAAACAGGATGCATTTGCAATGGACAATGTAAAGAAGCTTGTTATCATTTTTCAGAAATATTTCTACTTTAGAATACTACTTCAACTCTAAAGACTGTTTGAATTACTCTCATCATTTAAAATAAGGAAGAAGGGACTTTAAAATTGTGACAAATTTCGAATTGAAGGAAAGATTTTTAAAAATTCCTCTCTTCTGAATGCGAATCTTAATTAGCTTTAAAAGTTCCCGTTCCATTTTGTTTCTTGGTTGGCAACTTATTATACATTTATTATTATTATTCTTATTATTATTATTATTATTATGTGAAAAATTCCCTGTTCCCTGTGTTGAAGTGAAACTTCACCTCTTCACTAAAACTCCTTGTCCTAAAATAAAAACTATAATTATTTTCTGAAATTCCCTATCATCAATTCAATTATCAAATTTGAATCAGCTAAAAAAATTTCACAGAGCAATAAATTCGCAAAACTTTTTTCTTATAAAAAAAAATTCTTCCTCTCATGACGTATAGATATATTCAAATATTTTGAGAATCAGATTAAAGGAACGTTACATTCTTCAAATCAAATGATAAGATCTCTTTTTGATTCACAAAAAGAAAGCTGTCGTTTTTCGTATTTTTTTGTCAGAATTTTTAATAGTCTAGGTTGAGCCAAGTACATTCCCGGTTTTCAATTAAACTCCCGGTCATTTCCCGATTTTTTTCCCAGCCAATAAAATTCCCGATCATTTCCCGGTCAAGTCGCCACCCTGAATTATTATCGAGTTTACTTTCAGTCCAAAAAGCTACGTAGTGAGAGGGGGGGGGGGCATTGAAAATTTCTACGATTATCTACGGAAGTAAGATATTATCTAATTATTCAATTTCCCTTGATACTGTAGTAGCCCTCCCTTTCGACAGGGAAGGATAAAATGCACACATGCATACATACATACACACACATGCATACAATTTCAAATAACTATAAAGGATTCTAATGACATTTGTAGAAATAAGAGTTCAAATTGACATTTATTTAATTTCAGATGCTCCAAATTTGAAATTATCCAAAATTGAAAAAGGTTCCAATTTAAAATGGAGCAAGTTTGAATGATTCAATTCAAAACTATTCGATACTTGATAAGGTTTTCAAATCGAAATAGATTCTCATGACGCGTAGAATAGGCCAATTATTGAGCATTCAATTGTTAACTGTCCCATTTTTACTACTTGAATTTCGAATAATTATATTTAAAAAATTAGATTATTATTTAAAACGATTCAACAGCAATAGTTGAATTTCAAACACTGTATAGATTTGAAATCATCTGATTCATCATGTTCCAAATTCAAATATTTACCCTTAAACATTTGAAGGATCCCGTTCAAAATTTATGGAAAATACTTTTCAGGAAATAAGTTTGATCAAGTTCTGCTTTCTGATGCTACAAATGATGCTTATCAGAAGTCGTAATAAGACAATTCCACCGAAAGAGTTTTCCGTACATTTTTTGCGTGCCTTTTATATCTTATCATTTGGTATATATTCTTGTATTTGAAAATATTGAATAACAAATCCTTTCAATTGTAACAATTGACCAAACAGGAGGCTAAAAATTTAGAAGAGCAAGCAAGAGTGAACATTCGACTTGCTATTTGAATTTACCAATGAAAAAAAAAACAAGATTTAAAAAATTGAAATCGTTCAATTCAAGCCTTTAAAATGAATTAATTCAAAAATATTTATTCTTTTCAAGACTAAAATTGAAAACTGGAAGCGTTTTAAGCTGCAATACTTCCTACTTAGATTCCGGATTAAATGAGTTCTTCTACCAAAACTATAAAAAGTTTCAGAAAAAATTATAGTTTTTTAACATTAGAAAGGTTGAAAAGCGAATAGATAACACTCTATGATGACTGTAATTATAATTAGCTAATATCAATTTATATTAATATTCACTAATTTTCATAAAATAGCTGCAAAGTTGAAAAGTGACTCCTGCAAAAGTTATCAGAAAAATGCTGATAAGAGATGTATTCTTCAAACAATACCACAACTCCCTGATTAAGAATCATGAATGTTATACGAAACGACAAGCAAACGTGAAGCTTCTTGGCAGATTAAAATTCATGTTTAGCATTTCTTATTGAGACATCCGGGAGTTGAATTCACCATCTTCCCTTCAGATATTAGGAAAAAATGCATCTTCAAGATGAAACTTGTTGAATGTTGTATTCTGTAGATGTAAATATCGGACGTCTTAACTGATAACAATATTGACGTATTAAGTGAGTTATCCAAAGAAAAGAGATCTCAAAAGCTATTATTTAAATTCAAATGTGGAATACTGAACAAATAAAAAGGTATCTTAGGATAAACGTAAACCATAAAGAAAATATAACACATCCCAGGAAGACTTGCAGTAGTTCAAACAAAACTTTATGGATATATATACGAGAGAAAGAGACTTCTTTGTTAATAAAATTTTTACTTTACAAGCTGTAAAACATAAGGAAAAAGCATTTAATGCATGCTTGTCTCATTTATTATTTATCTAGTTTACGCATTTGTTTTGACAATGAAAATCGCATGTACGCGTCAAGATTTACATGAAAACTGTTTTGAATGGACTCGTAAAAGTCAATAAATTTTGTACATCTTCGAACTGAATTCCAAACTGTCAGTAACTATAACAAACTTTACTTATAGGAAAAGGAACGACAAATATAAGTTTAATTATTGTCAGTTGTTATATAACTTTTCGTGAACGAAATCCCACATAGAATTTATCATTATGGTAATATAAATAGATAATAGAACATTTATATAGTAGAAAATTGAAAAATATGTAAATTGTTCTTATTCAAATAAGATTAAATTGAAACAAAGTTTCCAAACCTGCAAAAATAACTCGTTTCACCCACATTGCTTCAAATTGATAACATACTAATTGTTAGTACCCGCTCAATCATTCAGATTATTTCTATAGCTTTTTATCTCTTATTTACCTGCTATGAAATCAGAAGAACAAATGAAATGTTTCTTACAAAGAAGTAGTCACTAGAATGATTAAACGACAACTTTCCAAGCTTGGAAAAAATTAACTGAATCAAATTTTAGAGTAGAATAAAATTTATATTAATATGATACATCTCAAGTTAATGTTAAAAATTAAATAAAATCAAGTCCATAACTTTGTCTTAGGAAAGATTCCACATTTTTGCTAATACTGTTGAACATTATGCAATGAAGTTTAATTATATTAATAATATAAGAACGGTAAGTTTTAAGGGTTTCGCAATGAATAAAACTTTTAATTTAATAGAAACTGTCAAGTACCATTCCAGAAGTTGTGGAAAAAATTGAAGATGATTTAAGGGTAACGACCTTTCTCTCAATAAAATAATAATACTAGAATTTTCAGGCGGGTCCATCAAAAAAAAGAAAACGGAGTATCTCACCTAAATCACAAGGAGTGCAACTATCACATTTGACTGCTAACACTACTAGATGAAAGTAATCCATATCGAAGGGATTAATATTAAACTCCAGAGCAAAAATTAACATAATAATAATGCATATAATCTGACAATGCAAGGCATGGCAGATGCTCATTTAGAAGAATGTATATATCAAATATCACGAAGTGAAAATTAGTGGTACATCGTTTCTTAAACCAGAAAGGTAAACGGACTTACCATTTTCTGGGACTCTTCACCGCTTCAAATTATTTTTTGAGGTCCCATTCGTGATGTGAAGCCAGGTAAATCCAAAAAGTATAAACAAATGGCAATTGCAATCCCGTGACGACGGGAAAACTGTAGATGCAATTACGTGTCGTATCTAACCAGGAAAATGCACGAAAACAGCAGTCAACTGATAGAGATGTTTTGCGTGGTTATTTTCTTTTTGTTATGTTTCAGCTTTGGAGTTTTTTGTGTAGGCTACGTAGTAGTTTCGTCCCATTCACTTACTACCAATCACCAACTTTCGGCGTTGACACTTTGACAGTCGACTAGCTTTGACCTCGAAACCCAGAGGAAAAACCAATCTCACATGCGATGCAATGCCAATGACAGAACGTGCACCCTTGATTTGATTAATTTTGGTGTTTCGGACGTTATGTGGTTTCCTCGTAGATCTTCTAGTACAAACTGCAATTGGGTTCGGCTATTACATATGATTATATTTCCAAGTTTCCCAATGACTTTACAATTTACATGTTCACATTTTGAGGTTAAGCAGTCGCTCTGTTCTCACTTCTCATATGCGATTGGTGCAACGCCCACAACTGTGACCATGATTGGTCTCTTGGGTGAACCAGACACCCACACAAACAAATCCACATTTTATGTATATTCCCACTCATTCTAACCTCAAACTTTATAGGGGTATATCTTCATATTGTTATAAGCGTTATAACCAAAGATATTCTGCGTATATCAAACCAAGAACACGGAAGGAAATATCATTTCTGCTCTTACACGTTAGGCAAATTTTAAAATCATTGTCTACATGATTTTAAATACATTGTCTACCCACGAGTAAGACGAAAATGAATTCAAGTTAAGTTCCTAAGTCGTCATCCAACGCATCCAACTTTTTGGAGCATGTTTGTAAACACATTTAAAAGGAAGGGGCCAAGAGGGACATTTAAAAGGGAAAAATAACTTTGGAGATGTTTTATATTCATCCACCTGAAGGACAGATAGCTCTGCACACATTAGAAGAATGTGTTTTAACGAGACTGGAGTATTTAGAGCTCCTCTACAATAAAAAAACCAGCGAGTTTAGTGGAAACTTAGAGTACTTGTTAGAGTTCTCAGTTTATGATCGAATAGGTCATTTCACTTTGAGGTATGGATTTGACAACATCCATCATTTTATTAGTTTTTACTGCATGTAAATATTTTTAACTTCAAAAAAGTTTTCATGAAAGATTCCAATAGATTCCCGAACGAAACAATATTTTTATATATCGACACACTGTTTTTGAATTTAATGCTTTCAATGAACGTAGATACGGTAATTCTATAAAAAGTATTTATTTTCTTTAATGTGATGCTTTCAGATTATTAACAGCGAGCTCAAGTGACTTTTTCAGTTACTGGCTAACGCGAGAAAAATTATTATTCAGAAACAGACTGAACCAAATTTCCCCAAGACAATTATGCAGATTACTCAAGAATATAAGAAGACATGTGGAAAGGCATGACAAAAAGGACAGTTCAGCAGACGTAAACTCTGCTTTGTTAGACGTCAGTTTGCATTATTTGCAAGCCGATGTCTTTAATCACATTGTGGATAGAAACCATTCCTTCGAATGCAAAGCTTATTGCCTGGAAGGTTTGTAGATTTAATTCTCTAATTTTTTATAAATCAGAAGCTGAATTTGTTTTAAATTAGGTGTGAGGAAACCTACTTCACATCCTGAAGTCAGTCGTAAATAAATTCCCCATGAAATAATTTTGTGAGATAAAGAAATATAAAAAAACTTTCTTCTCCTTTACAGTCGACTTTCAGCTTCTCCCTAAAATGGTGCAGGACCGACAAGTGGAATTATCTAATGGTTATGCGATTGTATTTTGTTCTCAGTGGAGAGAAGTTCTTCTTTCACTGTTTCAAACGTTCATTGAATCTGAATCTTGTGATGCAAAGTTTTCCATGAGGTCTATATTAACGGATCCTCGTTTGATTTACCTCAATCGAAAACTTCAGTTTAGACTTCTAAGGGATGGAGTTAGCTGTGGGCAGCTGTCGGCCTCGAATTTAGACGTAGAATCTTTGAAGTTTCCACCCTGTATGAAAAGTTTGCATGCAGAGTTAAGACGGAAGCATAGATTGAGCCACTATGCTCGTTTTTACTATAGTCTCTTCTTGAAAGAATGCGGGATGAAATTAGAAGATGCCATAGATTATTGGAAGCAAGAATATTCGAAGCCACAACTCAATGCATCAATATGTTCTCACAAGTGGCAGAAAGATGCCAAAAAATTTACGTACAGCATAAGGCATATGTATGGTATGGAAGGATCGAGAAAGAATTATCGGGCACCTAATTGCAATGCAATTTGTGTATGTTTTATTAATAGAAAGTAGCCTAGTGTACATTATTTTATACATATTTATAACTGTGTCATTAAAATATTTTATATTGTAGGTGCAAAACGTTGGACCAAATTTTGAAGGTGGATGTCCATTCAAGGAGTTCGATAAAAGAACACTGAATCGGCTTTTGAGTTCCTCTTTACCGAAAAGTGATTTAGACGAATTCCTAAAAACTGTTTCAGGACTGCAGCCTAAAAGTGCATGTACCGCTTATTTAAAGTTATCCCGCAAAGATGTGAGAGATGTAACTGTAACCAGTCCTGTCCAGTTTTATTTGGCTAGAATTAATCCAAGTTAGTTTCAATCAATGAAAATAATGCGAAATTTCTCCAATGCTTTAGAGTTTGCAGGATTCTGACATGACACACATGAAGATTACAAATTGTAAATGTTTCTATTATTGTAAATATTTCTGCAACGTTGATTCCATAATAGTGTGAATGAAATCAAATTTATTAACAGGGTTTCAGATGTAGGCTTTTTATGCGAAATGATCTGAAATATTTAAATTGTAGATATTTATGCAACGTGATTTTATAGTTGCGTGAATGAACCCAAATTTATTTGTACGGTTCAAGACACCATTTTATGCATAATAATTTCAATGATGTCAGTTTAGATAATTTTTCGTATTTTCATAATTGCACGAGCCAAACCAAACTCATACAGTTCCAGATAATTTTTTCAGGCATAAAGATTTTTCGCCTATCCATTTGATAGACTGTGTTACCAAAAAAATAATAATGTTTAAAATCTATTTTATAAATAAATTTATATATTGTATTAATCATTTTCTAGAAAATTGATCTAAACCTTCTTTTATAACCGCATGCGAAACTCCATTCTTAACTAATATTGAGAGTACACCTAGTTTAGTTAAATCGGCGATGTTTCGGTGCTCGTCATCAAAGAATAACATATCCTTGTAGTCAACACCAGAGTCACGTTTAATTCTGGAACACGATTAACAAATATAAATCAACATTTTTGTTGAAGTACAAAATTGTAGCAGAATCAGAATTGAAACTTACTTCGAAAAATGAGTAGTTTTTGAACCAGGATATATTTCTTTATATTTGATAAATTTTTCCCATCCAAATAATTGCAACAATTGATTAGCGCCTTTTATTTCAGAAGTGCGTGATGCTATTCCAATTTCGTATTCTTCATCTACTAAATTTTTTAAAATTTCAGGAGAATCTTTGTAATGACTTACTGGATGGCCGAGTGCATCCACTACACCCTTCCCTTTTCTGAAAGCCAATATTTCAAACTTTATTTTTCATCTTTTATAAAAAGTCTATTTCATAAAAAATATCTTTTTATCAAGAAGATAAAAGAAAGTATTGGAATGTACGCACCCTTTTCGAAAAGGAGGTGTAACATGAGTATCCACCCAAAAAGGCCAAAGAGTATAATCTGTAATTCAACCTTCATTATTTATTTTAAAAAACATCTTTTTCATGAAGGGTTGCCACAAGGCCGGAATTCGACTGGCCTGTCCGAAACTCAGGCCTTCGAGTGGCCCTGTCCTTGTACAAGACAAAAAATAATAATTTAGAGCGAAAATTACCAAACGCACTTTCAAATTTGGTTCACCGGATAGTTTTCTACCTTGTACAATCAGATTTTGAATATAACCCTATTGCCTATAGGATGTTATAGGGTCATTCCAAAATAGATCATCTACACGTCGTTGGCACGTGATTTCAGAAAAAAATGTGGAATGGCACGTCCACTGTGTTAGAAAATTTTGTTATTTCGGATGAAAGTATACAATGCTTTGAATCGGACTGAAATTATGTTATTCTATATATTTTTATTCAAGCAATCAGAGTAATTACAAAACGTCGAATTTTCAGTTTTTCAATTTGATATTTCTCCGTCATCATCAAGGGCGTACGCAGGATTTTTATTAGAAGGGGGCAAAATTTACAAAATGTAGTTAAATGGCTAATTATATTTTTAGAAAACATCAACACTTGTACATAATAAATTTAAAGTAATGCCAAGTGTCGTGGGTCTTCAGTGAAATGTTGAAAAACTTTTTCTATGGTTTTCTTTTCATTTTATTGCAAATGATGCAATCATTTAGGGTATGTTCCTAACATTAAGATATCAATCAAAAGTTGAGAGAAAATCATACGCTCATATAAAAATATGGCTAGTATAAATATCGTAGCCTTGGTTGAGGTTTCTTCTTTGAAATCTCCTAAGATGAAAGAGAGAAAAATATGGAACCTGCAGGATCCCCTCATATGGGAATACATATTTTCCGATGGGACCTTGTCTGCTTTTTGTTTAAAACCTTTAAAACTAGTATGAAAATTACGCAGATTATAACCCTTTTTTTGGCTGGTATGGATGGAATAACAATATGAATGAAGCTAGCTCTTGAAATTCGATTATTGTATACGAAAATTAATAAGTTTTTTTTTAATTGGAAATTTTTTTGAGGATTAAATCAAATTTTTATTTTGTCTACGTAAGTGGTCGTCGTAATTTATGGACGACCCCTTATAGAGTTATTTATGTATTCTATCACGTGGTCAAAATAGAAAGATTTCATTTTCAAGGAAACTCTCCGAATAAGTAAAAGGAAATAATTCAATTTAAAATGTAAATTAATCGAATTTTAAGAGCCAAATTAAGTTATATCGTTATTCCGTTCAGTACCGGACAGAAAAGGGTTATAATTTACGTAATTTTCAAACTAGTTTTAAATTAAAACCATATGAGGTCCTGTACCTATTAGAAAAATGGATCAGATGTGTAAAGTTTCAGAATATAAGAATATCCCATTCGATTCAGAGGAACATAATCATATTATCTCAATATAAAATGTTTTCGAATCACGTTGAAACGTCTAGACGATCTATTCTGAAATGACCCTATGAATAAAGTTTAAAGTATATGAATTTCAACAAAAAATAGGTTCACAAATGAAATATGTTGCGCTCTTCTTTCCTCCCCTTCTAACATTGGCCAAAAATATCGAAAGCAAAAGGTGGTAACCGAAAAAGCCATTTGTTAACATGAAAAAGAAGTACATTTAAATACCTTTACTTGCAGAACAATATATATTTACTTGTATTTTCATTCAGATTTAAGCATACAATAACTTTTCAGAAGATGAACAGAAGGAAAGGTGTAATAAATATATATTTTTAATTCTTCAGTTATATATATGTAAAAACCGAGGTTATGTTGTGAGAATCTGCCGTAGAATCATGAATTAGAGGCAATGATTTGGTAATACCTAAGTCAAACACGATTATTTTTGGCTTCTTCGAGCTGTCACTCATTATTTCTTTAAAAATGTTCTCTCTTGTCCACTTTTTGACCTGTCACGTGTAAGCTGATAACTCTGGGCCTGGACAAACTGGATAACTCTGAAAGTCTGACCACCAGCGCCAACGGAAGCCGAGCAGCGAGCGGGAGTTTTTACTTTCTCAATCTGAATGAGAAGGTACTAGTTTTATCAAAGATTTATGCGAAAAATGGCTTTCGCGGATTTAATGAAATCTCCACGTTTTGAAAACCCCTGAGTCAGAAAGAACGTTTTTTACGAAGTTGTCTGTCTAATCTGCAGACTCGATAACTTTCGAATGAATTATCATATTGGATTGTGCTTTGTCACACTTTTTTAATGCCGCAAAAGAAAAGAAGATTTCGTAAACCAGCCGTTTTTGACCAATGGTTCTGGTTTCATCCATCGAAATAGCTTTTTGAAAAATTAAAAATGCACATTTCCGGACAAAATATGCAAGTGCAAAAAAATGTTGAGGACCAAAATTATTTACTTTAAAAAGATCTACAAATTTTACAGAGACCACTTTTTTCATAAGATGCATAATTTTTGTTTCAATCCTGAAAAATGATACCAAAAATGAAAATTTCCATTTTTGAGCAAAATCTATGCAAGATACGCAAAAATGAAGAGTAAAAAAATAATTCCCCTTAAAAAAATCTACAAATTTACTGTTGACTATTTTACGATAAGACGGATAGTTTTCGTTTTAATCACGATAACGCACTAAAAAAAAATACCAATTCCCATCCAAACAATAAGAGAAAAGAAGAAATATTGAATAGAAAAATTGTTCAATTTGAGAAGGCCTTCAAGTTTTATCTGAACTATTTTTCAATAAGGGGTCGTGCACATAATACGTCACACGATTTGGAGGGGGTGGGGGGGGGGGCCTAACCTAGG
>WSXT02096117.1:0-11578 GCA_011762715.2 Neuroterus valhalla
ATAGGGACGCGTGGCGGTCTCGGGTAGATGAGGCAATGAACTTTCGAGTTCCAAATGCTGATAAATAATAATAACTAAGGATCATATTTTGCTCCTACTACTTCCAAAAGCCAACTATTCATCCCAGGAACTTTGGGGGATTTCCCATTATTTAGGTCTATTCACATTGTCTAGTTTCCACTAGATCAACAGAGGCACAGGGGAGTTTTCCTTTTATCCTCTAGCTTTCTTCCGTGATTTACTCAAACTTTATAACTGATTGGCACATGATTCTTTAGTTATTCTTATGACGTTATTGATAAGTATCCATGTAGATATTTCATGTCCAGTACTAATTTCTCCTTTGTTTGGTAGTAACCCTCATCTACTCTTGTAAATTGAAACAATAGTCGCCTTTCTCCAATCATGCGGAACTTCTTTGCTCATAGCACACATATTTATACGTTTATTTTGATAGAAAAACAAATATTTGTCACGGATCTTGGGTATTCCAGCAGTTAAAACATCTGAATAAGCAGCCTGTTCATCTTTCATTTCCTTAATGGCGGATACAATCTCGATATTAACTATTGTTCTGCCATGTACGCCTAGTTTATCAAATATGTCATCTTCTATATCATTGTCGTTGTTCTCCTTTCCTGGTCCCCATTTAATTGTCTGAAAAAAAATTCTTATACTGTTTTCTACATTGTATTTATCCTATACTCTTTAACCATCATTATTTTTAATTTCGAATCCGTTTGTGCTCTCTCTCTTTCTTCCTTAATGTTTTCGAAAAGTTTTCAGAATAACTGATTATTTCATACAATATCCTTTGGACTCTTTTTCCGCTTTGGTTATATCGTCAACCTAAACTCTTGTTTTTGCTAATCGCGTTTTATCCCTCGGATCTTTTTATAGCCTTGTCCTATCTTCATTGATTGAAGCCCTAATATTCAACCTTTTCATGTACTCTTCCTTTATCTGTAGGTGAGCCACGTGGTTCCCATCATTCCATCAAGCATTTCCAGTTTTTATTCATATAGTGACAGTACCAGAGACTAAATATGCTTCTCCAAAATTCTGCCCCGCATTATTACTATGAACCCTCTTTATCCTTAGCTCCTGATTCCGTTTCTTGTCTTATTCAAAATAACGTTAATATTCCTTCAATTTTACAGCATACTTTATGTACTTATGGCTTCCGCAGATTTTCTGCCACTGTTTTAGATCTCCGAAATGACTTGAGTATCCCCATTGTATTTTCGCCTCAAACGACAACACGGACATTCAAAATCATATATCTTGCTAAAAGTTTCATCCATTTTGTTCCGAAATACAATTCTCAAGAATTTCCAACCAGTGATGGAATAATAACATTCTAATCGGAATAATGGATTTGTAACCAAACTATGGAATCGTTTGACAAATGTCTACTGAAGAATAATAGAAAAGTTGAATTTTTCATTTAAAAAATCATTCAAACAAACAATGTGTGATTTCTAATGGTACAGTTAGATTTTTATCAAAAAGATAGATTTTCTACTAGTGAATAAACATTCAACAAAGGAATTGAACTTTCAACAAAGTAATCAGATTCCCCATGAAATGCGTCAGTTTTTCATTTAGGCGGACGAATTTACAACAAAATATAAAATTTTTCATCAGCATTATTGAATTTTTTATGAAAAAATAAATCCCAATCAATAATGGAAAATTTGAATTTACAGTTGAAAAAATTAATTTCTGATCGAGAAGAAACGAGGTTCTGACAAAATAATAAATATAGAACCTGGTGCTCAATTTAACAACAAAAGGCATAACTTATCAACCATGTTCATACCTTTCCAACCAAACTGTAATCTTTCAAACCTTAATCGATCAATTACAAAACATTTTTAAAATAATCAAATTTGTTGAAGGAAAACAAGTTTTCTACCACAATTTTCAAATAATTGATCCTAATATTATGTCTTCTAGTGATTTATCTCATATCGATCAAACAGGTTCAACTTTTGAACAAGCCGTTTAATTTTCGATCGAGATAATCACATTATTAGTATAAAGTACGAACTGGCGCTGGTTTTCATAATTAAGTACATTAATTTCCAACTGAGTTGTTTAATTCTCAACTAAAAACGATTCACATCTAACCAATACTGGAACAAATAAGTTTTCAGTTGAGGAGAGTAATTTTCAACAAAAATGGAAAATTGCTACCAATGAGGATGAACAGTTTTTTCCAAAAAAGACAAATAAGCACTCAAAAATACTGGAAGAACACACTTCTTACGATGCAATCTAACTTCGAAATCGAAAAGTATCAGTTTCTAATGAAAAATCGAATAGTCAAAATTTAACTGGGAAGAATAATTTTTTCACTTAAAAATGAGATAGTTGATTCAGGATGAGAAGGGACATCCAAGATGGATAAGAAGTACATCAAATGGAATTCGTCTACTCTAATAATGATAGCAAATGAAGAAACTTTCCAATTTGTCTACCCGAAAGTTTATTTTTGTGCTCGACTCCTTTCTTCTGAAAGTGTCCTCGTGTGAGGAGTATTAAGCGCGTTAAAATTAAACAGTTCTTCATTAGTGCAGAGTGCGACCCCAATTCCGGCTGCAAACAGATTAGAGAGCCAGGTTCCAGAGTAAAAGTAATTGCGGATGCAGAGATGTTTACAGAAATGGTATGTTAGGTGTTGTAGGTCTCAGTTTCTTCTTCTTTCATTCATTTTAGAAATAAAGTCCATTGTCCATTTCAAAATGAATTCCAAGTTGTATACTTCAAAAATAAAGCTCAAATAGCTCACGATTATCAACTATTTGTATGATAGTTCAATTGGATAGATAAAGTTTGGGATAAAATCACAAACTCGATTTCACTCTAGCAATCAGAAACTGTAAGATCTACCGATGAACTAGCCGATGAACTAGAGCTGTCTAGCCCATGGTCTCCATACATTGGACATTCCGCTTGCAGATGGAATAAGTCCTCCGTCAATATCTCTTTAAAGATAAAGAGGAGCTGCCCCAATGCGAACCTAAAACTAAGAGCCCCTGTAGAAAATCTCCACTTAACAGATCCCATCAGACGAGCCTCAGCAGGAAGCCTAAGAAATTTGAAGGAAATACCATAAATGAGGTACTGATGGCCCAACAAATCTATCAAGAGTTTGTACAGCACTTGAAGTAAGAATCTAATAGGTGCGCAGGCACATTCTCGTCATGCGCTTTGCGCGCAGCTCGCTTCGCTCGCAAGTTTGAGTGCGCCTAGGGCGCGCGTCTGGCGGATCTCGCGCTTCGCGCTCAATGATGAGCTCACCGCGCGCTCCCCGGTTGGTCTGCATACTTCCCTATATTTATATACAGAGGTTTTGAAACACTCGATCAACATTTGTCCGAAACGGCAGAAAAGTTTTGTTAACCAATTTTTTTTCATATGTTGTGTACTTTTTCTAGGAATTTGATTGTTCCATGGTTCATTTTATATGATTGAAACAAAAACTACACGTAAAATCGGAAAAATTAAAACAAATTTATAGATCCTCTTCGGCTGAACAACTTTTTTGTATCTATCTTCTGTCTTAGCCTGCATCGTATTTTCAAAAAGTTTATTATTTCATTCTTATAGCTATTTTCCCTGATCAAAATGAAAATCACATATTCTGTTTGTAAAACATTATTAGCACTTCTAAAGATATTCCTCTGGTGAAGAACTTGTCGTTTTTTCCTAAGCTTGTGACAATCGTCTAGAAAACTTCTGGTCGGGCTCCCAAAAAAAAAAATGTTTTCTTCTGTACTTTGCTCTCATGTCTTCTGTTATTTTTCTAAAAATCTCCATTTTCGTTTATATTTTCGATCTCAGAACATGCCATAACTCTGAAAATTGGTTTTCATCAAAAAACATTATGGAGATAAATTGTTCCACTTATTACTCACTACAGGAAGCTACACTTACAATTATCAAGTGGAAAAAAATGACCTCAAAAATTTCCAAAATGCTCTAACTTTTTGAATTTGTTTCCAAAATAGCTGGCTAAAGAACTTGACCTCCAGTTTCTGACACTTAACGAGTGTACCAAAGGCCAATCAAATCGATCGGTTTTTTTCGAAAGTAATCGTTCTCACATACAGACGGACACATTCGTGAAAACTTGTATATTATATCACTTGAATATGTAAAATAATCGAAAATTTAGAGAGAAGGAAAAGAAAGAGAGAAGGAATTAGTCAAAAAGATAGAAAAGAGAAGAGAGGAGATGAGAGAGATGAGAGAAGACAAATTAAAAAATTGAAAACAGAAGAGAAAAGATTAGAGAAAAGGGTTGCGAGAAGAGAAAAGAGAGAAATGGGGAGAAAAAAAGGACAAGAGAACGGGAAAATGAGTTAGGAAAAATTTAAATAGAGAAGTCAGAAGAGAAAAGGATTAGGGAAAAATAGAAAAGATAAAAGAGGATACAGAAAAGAGAGAAGAATTAGTAGAGAGAAAACAAAAAGGTGAAGGAAGTAGTGAAAAGAGATAAAAGACAAGAAAGCAGTGAGAAGAGAGGAGAAAGAAGAGAGGAGAGAGAAGGAAAAAGAGGAGAGAAGCCGGAGAGAAGAGAAAAGAGTGAAGAGGGAGGGAAGAAGAGAGAAGAAAGGGGAAAGAAGAGAAGAGATAGAGAAGCAGATGTGACAAGAGAGAAATAGAAAGCAAAAAAATAGAAGAAAGAGGAGAGGAAAGAAAATATATGAGAGGTAAAGAGGGGAGATACAAGAGAGATACTAGATGAGAGAAGAGAAAAGTTATAGGGGAGAAGTAGGAATGGAGAGGTCAGTAGGAAAATAAATTAGAGAAATAAGGAACGCAGAACGTCAAAAAGGGATAGGGCAAACAAGAAAGTAGGAAGGAAAAAGAGAGAAGAGGAAGGAGATTTAACGAAAGGAGAACGGTGAAAGGGAAGACGAGAGAGAAAAGACAAAAGAGATGCGAAGGAAGACAAGAGAGAACAGCGAACAAAGAAGAGAGTAGGAAAAAGAGAGAGGGGATAATAGGGAAGGACACCAGAGGAGAGAAGTCAAAAGAGGAAAAGAAGTGAAGAAAACATGATTCAGAATATAGAAGGAGAGAAAGAGAAGAGAGGAAAAAAGGAAGTTGAATAAGAATAGGAAGTAGGAATAGAGAAGTCAGATGAGGAAAGAGAATTAAGAAAAGAGGGAAGAGAGGAGAGATGGTGGGGTAAAGAAGAAGAGAGGGAAAGGCGAGAAAAGAGGGAAGAAGGGAGGGTAGAGTGAGGATAAGAGAGAAGGAAGAATGGAGTGAGAGGAGAGAAGTGGGAATGGGGAAGGCAGAAGAGAAAAAATAAAGAATGGGGAATTGAGAAATTCTCAAAGAGGTTGGAGAGTAGAGAGGAGAAATAAGAAAAAGGAAAGATAACAGAAGGAACAGGAGAGAAGAAAAATAGAGTAGAGGAAAAAGAGGAGGGATAAGAGAAAAGAGTAAAGGATGACGAAAGTAGAGCAAAGAGAAAGTAGAAGAGAGGAGTGGAAAGAAAGCTAAGAAAAAAGCGAACATACAAAAGAGAAGATGGAAGAGAAAAGACAAAAAGGAAAGAATTGTAGACAGAGGGGAAAGGAGGAGAGAGAGAAGAGAGAAGAGAAAAGTGGAACGTGTGAGAAGAAAAGTTGAAATAGAGAGGTCGAAAAAAAAGAGCAGAGAAACGAAATTAGAAAAGAGGAAAGGGGATGAAGGAGATAGAAAAGAAAGAAAAGGGAGGGGGTGAAAGTATAGGAAGAAGAGAGAAGACATAAGAATAAGTAAAGAAGAGGAAGTGAGAAAAGAGTAGGAAGATGCGAGGAGACGGTGTTAAGAGAAGTGAAAAAGGAGGTGAGAAAAGAAGCTAGAGAGAGGAGGGAAGAGAAAAGAGAGGACAGAGAACAGCGAAGAGAGGGTTTGGTGAGGTGAGGTCTAGAGGAAGCGAAGGAGGGTGTCGGTGTATGCCGGGTATCAATTTTATGTGCCAGTTCGACGATATCGCGTACCCACTGCGCCCTTGTTTATGGGTGTATTAATTATTCCTATCGCGTATAGCCGAGACCCGACACCGGGGTTGTGTTCCAGTATGCGTATACACGTCTGTGACCATTTCCAGCCGTCGAACGTGTAACCGGTGGTTTAGGAGGAACGTGCCATTTGCGAACAATGTACATTATAAGTACATACAATTCTGTAGAAGTATCCCAGACACCATTCTTAACTCTAGGGATGGGGCAGCTCGTAGTTGAAAAAGAAAGCTGCAAAACGATATTCTATTACCATCAGGGATCCTTTACGTTGAATACAGTATATTGGAAAGCTGCAAGTTGAAAAATAGAATAACATTCCCATCATTTTCTATTCTCTTCTTACAAAATATTGAAAATTTCCACCAAATTGACGAATTTTCAACCGAAAGAGTAAATATCTAATAAAAGAGTTCAAAAGTTAAAGTTCAAACCGCAAAATAAATAACCAATAAAGTGCCAGGTTCTGGATAAAGTACAGTGAACTTCCACTTAAGTTGACCGCGCGAAAACGTAACCATTCAGTTAAGTTGACTCAAGGTGGGGAGTCACGAGTCCCCACCATCAAGGATAATATCTCCCTCTCTGCAGCTTTCTCTCTCTCGATCCGTGGTTTCTCTTTCTCACCGTATTTGTGGTGGGGGACTGTTTACTCAACTTATGTGAACGTTCGCAGTCAACTTATCCAAAAGTCAACTTAAGTGAAGGTCAACTTAAGTGGAAGTTCACTGTAGTTCAATTCTCAAATAAGTAGTTGAATCCGCAATCAGAGAGATAAATTTGGTTGCAGGTACACAAACAAAGTGTTACATTAGCTGCACTCTAGTACAGGTAGGACCGCGATATCCAAAGTTTATGTAACTCTGAATCGATATTGGGCACGCATTGATCTTACGTTTGCAAGCAGCGGTCCCAAAAAAATGAACCGGCGTGCTTGCGTAGTAACGCTGCTCAACCATTTTTGCGTTGGAATCCGCATCAAATAAATAATCCAGCAGCGCTTTACACGTTTAGTGCTGTAACAGTATCATGTGAGACAGTTGCTTTCAAAATGACTTTCAGTTCATATGCAGTAGATTTTTTTGCAGGAACACTGAAAAATGGTTAGGTTCGCTGCCAATAGCACTCGTAAAACAGTGCCACTTAACGTTTGCTGCAGCTGCTACTCGATATTGGGCAAAAAGCGAGCTCGTAAATAAGCAGCGGTCCCACAAAGTGGTCAAGCGGGCCCGTTTGGTACAGCTGCTCAACCAACTTGAGGAAAAATCCGCATCAAATCAATGGTCGAGCGGCGCTACACACGTTTGTTATTGCAGCTGTATCATGTGAGACAGTAGCTTTCTCAGAAAAATGTTTTGCACATTCAGGAGATTTCGTTGCAGGCACACTGAAAAATGAGTAGGTTCGCTGCTGCAATAGCGCTAGTAAAACAGTGCCCTTTTACGTTTGCTGTAGCTGCTACTCGATATTGGGCAAAAAGCGATCTCGTAAATAAGCAGCGGTCCCACAAAGCGGTCAAGCTGGCCCGTTTGGTAAAGCTGCTCAACCAACTTGAGGAAAGATCAGCATCAAATCAATGGTCGAGCAGCGCTACACACGTTTGTTATTGCAGCTGTATCATGTGAGACAGTAGCTTTCTCAAAAAAATGTTTTGCACATTCAGGAGATTTCGTTGCAGGCACACTGAAAAATGGGTAGGTTCGCTGCTGCAATAGCGCTGGTGAAACAGTGCCATTTTACGTTTGCTGTAGCTGCTACTCGATATTGGGCAAAAAGCGATCTCACGTAAACAAGCATTGGTCCCACGAAGCGGTCAAGCAGGCCTGTTTGGTAAAGCTGCTCAACCAACTTTAGGAATAATCCGCATCAAAGCAATGGTCGAGCAGCGCTCCACACGCTCGTTTTCGCAGCTGCACCACGTGAGACAGCAGCTATCTAAGAAAAATGCCTTGCACATACAGGAGATATTGTTGCAAACACACTGAAAAATGGTTGGGTTCGCTGCCGCATAAGCGCTAGTATAACAGTGCCATTTAGTGTTTGGTGTAGCTGCTACTCGATATTAGGCAAAAAGCGTTCTCACGTAAACAAGCAGCGGTCCCACGAAGCTTTTGAGCGGATCCGTTTGGTAGAGCTGCTTAACCAACTTTAGGGAAACTCCGCATCGAATTAATGTTCGAGCAGCACTCCAGACGTTTTTTGTTGCAGCTGTACCACGTGAGACAGTAGCTTTTTCAGACAAATGTTTTGCACATTCCGGAGATTCGGTTTCAGGCACGCTGAAAAATTGTTAGGTTCGCTGCCGCAATAGCGCTCGTAGACCAGTGTAATTTAAAGTTTGGTGTAGCTTCTACTCTATATTGGCTGAACGAGGATTTCACGTAAGCAAGCGACAGTTCCACGAATGTGTGCAGCGTGCTCGTGTTGTGGAGCTGCTCATCCAACTTGAGAGAGAATTTGCGTCAAATGATGACCAAGCAGCGCTTCACACGTTTGGTGTTGTTACAGTATCACGTGAGGCAGTAACTTTCTCATGGGAATGCTGCGCCAATTCAGTAGATTTTGTTGCAAATACACTGAAAAACTGTTGGGTTAGCTGCTGGGATAGCGCTTGTAAAACAGTGCCATCCAGCGTCTGGTCTTTCTTTTACTTGATATTGTGCATACAGTGATACTGCGTCAGCAAGCAGCAGTCCCACAAAAAAGTACCAGCTTGTTGTGTAGATGAGCTGTTCGAATATCTTGCGAGAGAATTTGCATCATGGGAATAGTCTAGCAGCGCTTCACGCATTTGGTGTTGCAATTGTATCACGTGAGGTAGAAGCATCCTCAAAGAATTCGCAATGCACATGCGGTAGATTTTGTTGCGAGCAAACTAGAAAATTTCCAGATCAGCTGCCGTTATAGCGCTATTCGAAGAGTTCCAGCCAACGTTTGGTATTATGTGGATTGCGATTCTACGATAGCAAGCAGCAGTCTCACGAAAGGGATCAGCGTGCTTGAACAGAAAAGCTGCTCAACCAACTAGCCACAGAATCCGCATCAAAATCTATGATCAAGCAGCGCTTTAAGCATTTGGCGTTTCAGCTCTATCACCTTAGACAGCAGCTTCCTCAAAAACATTTTAGTGCACATGAAGTAGAGTTTGATGCAGGCACGCTGAAAAAGTGTTGAATCAGCAGCCGCACTGGCGCTTGTAGAGCAGTGCTCCTCCATGTTTGCCGAAGCTGCTTCCAAATACCATGCTTGAAACGGTTCCCGTACCTCATTGATGAATTCAGATCTTCAAATGATTCTTATTTAGAGCTACTGTTAATAGAACGCAAGTTGAGCAAGAGTAACTGGACCATGGATGCTCCGACCTTCTTGGGATAAATAGGAGTACTAGAGCGCACGCTTGATACTTCCATTAGTTCAGTACGCAGGAGAAGGTGCTAGGCTCCAGATACCTTGGATGACGCTAATTCCTCAAATCCTCCGAATCGGAATGTTTATCCTTCACCCAAAGATGGAACTGTTGTCTAAAACTCTTGAGCGATCGGGATTCACATCCAATCGTATGTGTACCAAGCATCCTCAAATCCTTTCCCCCAAAGATTCAGTGTAATATCAACCCCGAAACTAGAGTAGATATAACTTGAGTATTCTCTGTGTAATTGAAGTTGAGTTATTTTTTTAAGTCGCAACAACTACCCTCGCTATTGTACACTGTCGCATACTTTCGCCCATTGTGTAGTCTATGTGTTTACCTATCCGGAAGAAGATAAATCTCAAGAGTGGCACTTGTATAGCAAATACGAGCCTTACGCAATATAAGCGGGCCGTTATTCTGAACTTCGAAGTATCTTCTAGCATGTATCGTAACTACACCCCGATGGGACTTAACGCCTTTATTCTAGAATGGATGTACCACATTATGCAAGCGCGAAATTGCATCCTGCTTTTATTAGATCGTCATGCAGAGCACCCCAACTGATCAAGCCTGGCTGAACGGAGATTTTATGGTCACGTCATTCTGAAATTGAAATGTGGCCTGATAATTTCTCCCTATTTCGGATCGGCAATATATGATGTAATCGAATTCAGGTTCATGATGATGGATATTGGAAAGTGGAAATTATTTATGAATCATGGTGGAAATAGAGCTCTGGTACTGATATGTTATCACCAAAAATCGGTCATAGAAGGAATAATCAGATCTCCTCTTTTCCTTCGTATTCATTGAGAATTTTCAATCGATCAGCTAGATTTTCAACGAATATATAAATATCGAAATGAATAGGTCAGTTTTTGAAGTAAGCATCATAAACTTCATACAAAATGGAATTTTTTAAATTTTTCATTTATAAAAATACTTTTGACAAGAAAGAAACTAATTTTTGAACTGTTGAATTTTAGAAGGAAGGACGAATTTTTGCAGAGGATATTTGAATTTAGAATGGAAAAAGATAAGGTTTCAGTCAAAGAAGACATTTTTAATTCTTACTTACTCTCTTACTTTGAATTCACTCTCCTATCAACGACATAATTGTTATATTCAGAGAAATGTGATTACATCTGGGTGAAAGTGGTTTTGGAAGAAGTTTAATTCCAAGAAAAGATGAAAGGATATGAAATTGTAAACTATGATTTACAAATTTCCATATAAAAATACAATTTTATTCTAGGTGATATATAACTGGATTCACAGCTTATATCAGATCTTCAGAAGAACGTGACTGAAAATTCGAGTAGGAACGTGATAGGTATTGTTTTCTCCTACGTGGACTCAAGCGCATTTCGTGAAGTTTTCACACATCTTTGTTGAATCGAATTTTTCAATACTTGAATTGAACAATCCCAGATGCATTCTTCCATCATTTCTTATTCGGATTCAAGGAACAAAAATAAAGAAAAGTTTTCTACACAGTTATTTTAAACCTCTCCTGAATGAAATTTACACTTCTTATCTGGATCAAACCTTTCATATTGGAATCATACAAATATCAATGATAATACAAAGAATCAAGTGCATCCCGTAAAGTCCTAAGCCATATCTTATGGATCAAAATTTTGATATCGCAATTTACTAGCCGTGAATGCATTTCTATTCCATTGTCCATTTGGTAGTGTGCAAGAGAGGATGCAAGTCTTAAGTTTCCTTGGTGTCGCTTATCCTGAAAATCTTTGAATTTAGAATATTGATATTTTATTCACTGCCCTATTCCCTGGCACACTTGCGTAATTGGGATGCATGTCCAACTGTACGTGCATCATAGAGTCTTGGATCTTATTCAAATGGAAGTCACTTTTACGAAATACCACCAATTTGAGGATAGTTTTATCAAATAACCCTCCGTTTGGCACATGGGTCCAGCCAGACCTTTTGCGATTTAACTTGTTTTTTCAATAATCTTCTGATTGAACTAGCAACCTCGAACTCCCTGACTTTTCCTATAATTTCATTTGCTTCCATTGAAAACAAAAACTGGAAGCATAAATGCTATATGAGGATAATTACAGGAATATTTATTTCAATATCCTTCGGTTTGGCACATGGGGTCTGGCCAGAC
>WSXT02096128.1:0-11578 GCA_011762715.2 Neuroterus valhalla
GAAGAAGAAGCGTGGTGTAGTCGGGGCGGGGTGTCAGTCAAAGTTGTTGGGTGGGCGTTATGCCTCTATAGGTGGTACCGGGGAGAGTTCTAGAGGCCCTCAAATCCATTACGTAATTTAAGTATGGTCCCTAAGTAATTATGTGAACTGCGAAAAACCAATCGCCCAAAATAAGGATGATGTAATACAGGTCTTGGTTATTTGAGCGCATACATGAACAGGTTTTTATGATCGCGATACTCGACTCGGCTTAAAAATACTCAAGGGTAACAATGACCAAGTAAAGTAGAAAAATATGCATGTGAAAAATAAACTCGTGCCCGATAAATGTGGCAAACCCGAAGGCAAACCGGTTGGAAGAGCACTTTGTTATTTAAGTACTTGTCACGTTTCATTTTGTCGCCATTGTAATGTCTTTTAGTATTTTACTTCTCCGTTAAAAAATGTCAGTAAACATTAACTTACAGGAACATTAACTTACAGGAAACTGCGAAGGTTAAAAAATTTCAACATTTTTCTCTCACGAAATTGCCGTTACAGTTCTTGGAAGAGGAAACTAACGATTTAATTAATGTAAAATGATTGATTACCGAGTTACAAGTGAGTAATAAACCAGATCTTTCAACTTGGTTGAGTTCATTATAGAAATTGATTTGTCGACATTGATCTCCTGCTCATTGAAGTGTTCTTGTGTATCCTCCACAACCCAAGTTCAGCGAATTGATAATGCTGTTTTTAATTAATGTTTCCTATAACTGGAGTGTCGCGATTTTACAATGGAAATCCAACAATAGCCATTTCCGTGTGATTATCAAAAACCTGCCGGAAACTTGCAGGCATAATAATAATTGCAGGTGATCAGTAGAGCATTCGCTTCACCGTTCCTGAGGAAACAGACAAATTTTATGCGACGCAAGAGGCGTTTAGTAAAAGTAAAGTTACGAACTAAGTTAAAATTTAATTTAATTCTTCATAACGTAGATTAAGAATTAATTTTTTAAACTAGAAATAAATGTTTTTTTTGTTGAAAAATCATATTTTTGGTAAAAATTTAGCCTTCTAGGTTGAAAAATCATCCCTTTTGGGTTAAAAATGAACCGTTTGGTTTAGAATGATTCCTTTTATGGGTAAAGATTAAACTTTTTTGTTGAAATATTATTTTTGGATTACAAATTAAACTGTTTTGCATCCTTGAAAGTTTATTATTTCGTAAATAATTCCGCTTCATACTAAAAAATAGGTTTCTTTTTTGGTCGAAAATTTATCTTTCGTGGTAAAAAATTCCGGTTTCTTGATGAAGACTGAACTTTTTTGTTGAAAATTAACTGATTTCAAGCATCAACACTTAGTTAAAAATTTAACTATTCTGATGAGAATCAACTTTTCTTCCAAATTTTTATTTTTAATTAGGAATTCAACTATTTATTTGAATACTAAATTATTTGTTGGCAACTAAACTCTTTTGTTCAAAAATCATATTTTTGGATTGAAGATTGCAATTTTTATTTAAGAATTACAGAATTCGTCTTTTTGGTTTCAAAACTGAACAATTTTGTTGCAAATTAATAAACCCTTTGGTAACTGTTGGGTTATCACTAATAGAAAACAAATTGAATTATTATGTAGAAAATCCAACTATTCCACTTTTGGTTTAAAATTTATCCTCTATAAGTAAACATTTCGATTTTTGGCATAAAATTCATATATTTTGTTGACATCTCGTCTTTCTTGGCTGTATCAACTGCTTGGAAAATTGTTATTCTTTTGTTGAAAATTATTTTCTCAAAGTAAAAATAAAAGTAAGTTGAAAATCCAATATTCTTGATTAAAAATTAAGTTTCTGGTTAAGGACTGAATTATTTTGCTTAAAATTAATGTTTTTTTTTTTTTTGAAAATTAGAAAGTTCAATTATTTCATCGAAAATTCAACTCTTTCGTTGATATCATCTTTTAGAGTAGAAAACTCAATTGTTTGGTTAAAAATTAGTCCTTCTGGATGAAAAAGCCATCTGTCTTGGTTGAAAATGAACTTTCTTTTTGAAAATTCAACTGTCTCCTAAAAAAATCGTATTTTGTCTTGAAGAACAATATTGTAGAAAATTCCATATTAGACAGAAATTTATTTAAAAATTCATCTTCTTGTCGAAAATTCAGCTGCTTGCTCAAAATTCAACTATTTTGTTGAAAATGTAATTATTTTGCAGAATATCCAACTATTTTGTGAAAGTAATGTTTTTTGGACAAAAGCTCAACAGTTTTGTTTTAAACTCGTCCCTTTGAACTGGAATCCCATCTGTTGATGTAGGAAAGTCATCTTTTTCTTTGAAAATTTGTCAGTTTTATTTAAAAATTCAACTATTCGATCCAAATTGAGCTCTATGTTCAAAATTCAACTATTTTGTTGAATATGCAAGTATTTTGGTGAAAATTAAACTATTTCGTTGAAGACATATTTTTTGGACAAAAGCTCAACAGTTTTGTTTTATATTCGTCCTTTTGAATTGAAATTCCATCTGTTATGGTAGAAAAGTCATCTTTCTTAGTTGGAAATCAAACAATTTGATCAAGATTCAATTATTTTGTTGGAAATGTAACTATTTTGTTGAACATTCAGCGATTCTAATAAATTCATTCTTTTTTGTCGAAAATTCAACTACATCGTTTGAAATTTGTTCCTTTCAGTCGAAATTCATCTTTCTTTGTTAAAAATTTAGCTATATTGTTAAGAATGTAATTATTTTGTTAGATATTTAACTATCCTATCAAAGTCTTCCTTTTTTTCGAGAATTCAAATGTTTCGTTAAAAATGCAGCGATATTTTAAAAAATGGAATTATTTTGTTAATGATTTCACTATTCTGTTGAAGTCATCAAGAATTCAAATGTTTTGTTAAAAATTCGTCCTATTGAATTCAGAATTCTTCTTTTATGTGAAGAAAGTTATCTTTTTTGTTGGAAAAATACCTTTTTTGTTAAACATTCGACTTTCTTCGGGAAAAAATCTTTTCTTTTTTCTTTTCAATCCATTTTTAGCCAACGGCTACGTTACTTTCGAGGGTTGGGAGGAGATTAAATTGTTTACGTATTTTTTGGACGGCCCTTTATTCTGAGTTAGAAAATCTTTTCAGGGACTAATTTTCTTCGAATTTTCCCGTCGAACTAGGCGGAAACGGATATACCACATATTTCAGCATACGCCGTTATGACAATCAAAAGTAGGCATCCTTCCGCGATACCGAGAAGTAACTGGCTAGCTCGGCAAACGAGCTATATGAGACGTGACGGCCTTGCGGTAAAATCGTTCCGGATCACAAAACTGAGGTTCACGAACACGATATTGGCAACACCAGGGAGCAACAACATTACGGAAATTATGCAAGACAGACAATCAACAACACGAAAATCACTGCCCGATATCAATAGCAGGCGCCCAAATCAGTCCCAAAATTTAGAATTTTTATATCAGAGGCAGAGGGACGAATATTGAACAAAATAGTTACAAATAAAATTAATAAGTTCTAACATCCATCTATAACAATTTTTACAATGAAACAAATTTTATACTCCAAACTCTGAATCCCTTGGACTGGAATCCTGGTCCATCGGACCGGAATCTTTTGTCCAAGCAGGACCAGAATTTTCCGGAATCTGACATCTAGATAGCGCTAGTGTCGTGAACTAATGCAAAGAGGTCGAATTTTTGAGATGCTTGTTAATTTATGCATAAAAGTGTTTTGAAGATTTTTCTGCGAAGCATAAACTCAATAGTAAGTTTCGAAAATTATTATTTATCAAAAACTAAGTGTTATAAATGAAATGTTTATCGTATGGAGTGGAAAGGCACGTTCTTTTTAAAAACTGTTTTTTTTTCTCGAAGAAACTATTATTTTACCATATCAAGTGAGTTTCAACACTTTTTGAGCCTAAATAAACCTTAAATAATGTATACAGTGCAAAATCTGATTCAGAATAATATAGAGGGAATATGAGTATAAAACGAGCAAAACTTACATATCAAATTAACCAAAATAGTTTAATTTTCTTGCATTTGTGAGGAGAAAATAGAATAATTTTTAACCCGATGATATGAGTTTTGAGCAAAGAAATTAATCTCCAATAAAATAGTTGGAATTTTAACCAAAATAGACGAATTTACAACTTGGAAGTTGAACATTCAAGCCAAAGAAACGAGTTTTTGACCAGAAAATATGAATTTTCAACAAAACTGTATAATTTTTAACTGGGAAATATATATATTCTTTGAATTCAATCTTTCTGTGAAAAAGTTGAATTTTCAGATAAGATCGATTATTTATTCCAAAAAAATGTATTATCTGAATTGCAGTAGAAAAAATCCATTCTCAAGCAAAAGAAAAACGAATTTTCAACAAGAGTTATCGGAATTAATTTTCTATTAAAAAAGACTAATTTACAACAAAACATATAAATTTTCAACAAAAGGCGATGCATTTACAAACATTAATGGAATAGTTTAATTGATAATTTCCTCGAAAAGATGAGTTGTGAATCAAGAATATAATGGTAGACTTTCAAAAAAAAATAACTCCAAAGAAAAAAAAGCGCATTTTCTTATTATTTACTAAATCGTTCAATTTTCTTCGAAAAAAAACTGACATCTATTTTATAATATATTGTAGCTAATGTAGAAATATAATGTAGAATATGAAAATAAATTTCAATACATACTGTGGATTTAGACGAAAAAAAATTAACGTTTCAACATCATTTTTTGTTGTTGATGAAATTAATTTTGATTAAGAAAAGAATTTGAGGCAAGAAATCAACTCAAGTGAAACTCTTTAATTGTTAGGAAATAATTGTTGATAATTTTTTTCTTTGATGACTTTTAAAAAATTTTTGAACTTAAAAAATTTGCAAGTATTTTAGTATTTAGAGTCATTAATTAGAAATATTTCTGAAAGATAATGAATTGATAATTAACGTTTTATAATTATAATTAATTGACAAATTCATAACGTAAGTAAGTGGTTTTCAAGAATCATTTTAAAAGCATTGATGTTCAGTAAACATCGAAAACATTGATGTTTTCCTTCCGATACATCGCCAGTATGAAATATGAACAAAACAGTTGCATTTTTAAGTCAAGAAAACAATCATTTCCAACCCGATAATATTGTTTGTTACTGTGAATGTGCGTATTCGTATTGGGAATCGGAACTTCCATTGCGAGACCTAACGGCCATCTAGCAAACTAACCAACATGGCTGCTGCTAGGCTTCATGTAGCATTGTTTACACTGTAATGCTGCACTTGATTTAACGCGATACTAATCAATTGTGAGCCGGAATAATTAATTGAAAGTAAATAAGAAGTTTATGAAGATAATATAAAAGTTGAAGAATGGAATTCTTACGGGACCACAGAAAAGGAAGCGATACTTGCAAAGGCAGTGTGTGCTGTGTTGTCCATTGTAACTAAAAAAAAATATTAACACTAATTTGAGTTTTCACAGTACACCAAAATTTGGTAGTGGTACTGTTACATTGAAAAATCTGGTTGGGGAAAGTATTGTTGTTGATAAACATCCAGAATGGTTCAGAATAATATGCATGCTGAAGCCCTGCGGCAGCCATGTTTGTTTTGATACAGCAGCGCCTCTTTGCCCGCCTAGGACGTTTTCTCTTCCAATATCGGATGCATCTGTGCGAGTGTACAAACTAAATAATTAAAATTGTTCACCGATGGTTAGGAGAGAACTTGTCTTTTCTTGCATCCATCTGAGTGTAAACTTTTGACAGTTATTGTAGCTAACAACTACCTTCAGTGAAAAGAAAAAACGAGAAAAATGATGCACGACACTGAACGACACGAAACTTGCCGCCAGAAATCCGTATCAGGCGTTCAAATCAGTGCCAAAATTGCTCACAAAAAATGTTCTTGACAATCGACCGCTTTGGACAAAAAGAGGAAATATTAATAGTCAAATAAAAGAACTTGGTGACTGCAGCACGGGACTGAAAAGCAAGCTAAGAAGTCGTTCGCCAAGCTAGAGGTCAATGTCTTTCTCATTCTTAACTCGAATGTACCCAGAAAATAAGATTTGATTTATATCCTCAAATTACTTCAACATGTAATTTGTACTTTCTAAGAAAAATAACCCCATAAAAATTAATAGATCCAATTTCCAAACTTCACTTGTAGTATATTCTTTTTCGAACTTCGACTGTAATTTAATACATCCTAATGGATCTATCGTCACGCAAGATTGTACTCACATCTTAATTGAACACGCGACAAGGGAAAGTACAAGTGACTGGAGAAAAAACTTGAGTCGATGTGATTCTTTGCAAAAACGACAACAACCTGCACCGTTATTTTTATTTTTATAGTTCAAGTTCAACCCATGAATCGGGTCTCGTAATAGGATCGAGTTATAATCGTACAAGGCTGGGAATGACTTTACAAAAACTGATTTAACAGTTATACGAGATGCGCAATTATTGAACCAGATGAAATTCTTCAACGTAACTTTAATCGATATGGGATGACCAGAATTGACCAGTATTTTCTTGATTTCTTTATCAAACTTAACACAATTATTCAGAGGGACTTTTTCCTTATAAATTTATGGGGCAGATTGAGATAGGGTATAATTGCCACCGCCACCCTTTCTAGCGGAAGTGTGAGAGTGTTTTAGAGAACTGTTTTAGAGAAGGGGATCCAGTTACTTCTAAAGATAATCTCAGTGTCAATTAATGTTAGAAATGCGTTACGGTCTGTACACAGATACATCATTATCTTCCAAGCAGAGTCATCAACGACTACCTCGTACTTTTTTGAGTGAGGAAATGGATAAAAACTGCAGGAGAGAGACTTGTAAAGTGACCCACTTGTTAATCTAATTCACAGGAGATGAAAAATAAATCCATGGGCACAATTTTTCTCTTTCTTATATAAGGAAAAACTCCCCACAGTGGATACACTGAAACCCCGATCCTATAATACACGCGAGAATGGCGGAGAGTGGAGCAAGGAGAGCGCCCTTCTCCAAACCCCCCGCACCGTCTCTTCAACGAGCTCACTTCGGAGAATTGCGACGTTCGGGTGGATTCCGATTGGGGTTTCAGTTTCAGTGTAGTTTCATAGAGTGGATATTTTCAAATAAAACCAAAATGACAAAAATAAAATTAATTTACAGATTTCGTATGAATACTAATGCCAAAAATGCATCTTGAAACGGAATTTCATGCTCTGATAATTAAAATAACAAAAACAAACAAAAGTATTGGCAAAGAAAACGACCACCGCGGGTCAGTGGCACTGCGGCATCAAAACAAATATGGCTGCTGGGGGGGACTGAGCTTACAAGAAGGCTTATTGCATATCATCTAGAAATATGATTGTAGGCGGAAGAGTTCTAAATTAGGGTTTTGTGATCATTTGTGGAGCAAATTCCAAATCTAATACATATGTGCATCGACTTGCTGTTTTCTCGATGTTAAAAAAAAAGTGGCTTGTCATCAGAATTTTTAACCTCAAGATTCAGCCTTTTTAGCCATTCTGAGTGTTTATATACTAATACTATTCTTTTCCAGCATCGTTTTCAATGTTGACACTGACAATTCCTAATTTGGGCACTTTGTGGAATTAAATCTATTGCTATTTTCTTTTGAAGTTGCAATCGGCAACACAGAAGCAGCCACTGGTATTATTTACTTTTCTATGTTTTGTAGAAAATTCCATTTCTGTGCACTTATATTCACACTTTAAATATTGCAATAAACTTAAAATATGTTAAAATTATCTATTTGATCGAAAAAAATATAATTGAGCTGATAAATGTGCAGAGCACATGTAAACTATGCTATAGGTACTCATACAGATCCCTGTGGGCAGCCATTTTGAATAGTATGCTTGGTGGCCACCAGGTCTCGCATCGCAAGTTTAAAATGCCAAAGATGAACCAACTAACTATATAATATGTTCCTTGGTCATTAAACTGTAATACTTTTAACGCTTTTAACCATAAAATCATATATTCTATCTCAGATTTTTGTTAGGAATTAATTTCTATAGGTATTTTCTAGTTACTTTTGACGCAGAAATGTTGGTGTGATTGATGGCAATCCTAACCTCACATGTAACCTGTCCACTTTGTGTAGGATGTATCGTGAAATTTGAGCAAAATAACTGACCTTATATTTTTTATAATTTTATTCGAAATAGTAATTATAACACTTTTCTGTTTGATTCCAAAGTAGCGTTTTCAACAAATCAGTTGAATTTTCAAACCGAAAAGACGAATTTTTTTTCACAAATTTGTTATGAAAATTATGGAATTCACAACCCAAAGGGGCAGAATTTTGACGAAACAGTAGGGTTTTGAAGCAAAAAAAAGAATATCCCACAAAAAAGTTAATTCTCGAATAAAGTCAAACTTTGGAGCAAAAAAGACGAATTTTCAAGAAAACAGTCAAATTTTCACACCATAAAGACAAATTTCCTACAAAACGGTGGAATTTTCAACTGCCAAATATGAATTCTTAACGAAAAAGTTGATTTCCAGTCAAACAAACGAATCTTCAACAAGATAGTTTAAATTTCATACAAAAAATGGATCTTTACCTACTGAAACTATTTCTAACAGAGTTATTCAAGCTTTAATCAAGTAGTTGAATTTTTAATCAAGAAACTTGATTTTCCACCGAAGATGACTAATTTACAACCAAATAAATGAATTCCCGACTAAAAACGTTTAATTTTCAACCAAAAATGGAATAGTTGAATTCTTAGCTCTCTCAAAAAGATGAGTTCTGAACTGAAAATATAATAGCAGACTTTCTAATCCAAAAAGAGGAACTTCCAAAGAAAAAGTCTGATATTCTTATTGGGATCCTTCAGTTAGCGCCCAACGTGGGGCACGACCTCCCCACCCCATGTCCATATCAAATTTATTTTGAATTAAATCGCAACCACGTCCAGACCTTCTATTCTGGAATGACCCTGTTCACTCAAAAGGATACGTCTCGTATATTTGCATGTGTTATTTTTTAATGGAAAATTGTTGGGGAAATTTTACGCAAAGAAACGGTAAATCAGGGAAAGAGGCAAGTGCTAAAGCGTGTTTAAACGCTTCTTGTGGTTGTCTTTTACCTATCGCGTTATAAATATCCGCAACATTATCGAGCGCTGGCTAATCACCTCTAAGTAGAATGAATTTGAGCTCCGTAATACTGATGAGGTTCAAGGTTCAATCACCACTCATTAGAAAGACTAGTCTCATAATCCTGATGAAACTAAATACAAATTTATGGGAAAAAGGACCGCCTTTTAACTCTGCTAGGATCCGAACCCAGAACCCTTCGTTCGCCGGACGAGTGCTCCACCAACTCAGTTACTGATAAACTCTCTATAGTGGATAGCTTCAAACAGTGGATATTTGTAAATAAAAGCAAAATGCATCTCCAAACAGATTAACATGTTCTTATTAATAAAAATAACCAAAATAACAAAAATGAATAGTTTTCAACCAGATGAACTAACTTTATTGTGTACGTTAGTCATTTTTCCAAAGTAAATAAAATACTCTCAGAGCAATTTTGTTCAATAATATACATTCCTTGGCCATCAAATTGTAATACTTTTAACCATAGAATCATGTGTTCTATCTAAGATAATTTTTGTTATAAACATATTCCTTAAGACTCTTATTTTCCTACTGTGGATATCAGCGTCATTCCTACAGTGGATTTTTAGTGAAAAATTATAAAGATTTTTCGAACTCAGGGGTTGGTAAATACTCCATGGCAGAATCAGCTGATGACCACTTCAATTTCTATAGGTATTTTCTATTTACTTTTGACGCGGGAACATTGGTGTGATTGATGAAAATCCTAACCTCACATTTAACCTGTCCACTGTTTGTAAGATGTATCGTGAAATATGAGCAAAATAACTGACCTTCTATTTTTGCTAATTTTATTCCAAACAGGGCCAGCTTCACACTTTTTTCCGAGTGGGTAGTAAGAAAGAGGCTGGGGGGGGGGGGCTCTCATGGAAGATGTTTTACAATTTATTTTGATAGAAAATATTAGAATTTAGGGTTTTGTCCGATAATTCCGAGTGGGTATGTACCCACTGGGATGTTTTCCGAGTGGGTACTACTACCCATACTACCCACGTCAACCGCCGGCCCTGATTCCAAATAGTAATTATAACATTTTTCTGTTTTTTTATAAGTAGCGTAGGTATAAAATACATTCTATCGATACGTGAAATTACTGTAGGGCGAAATGACCAACAGTGGAAAAAATGTCAACAACCCAAAACAATAACAAAAACTGTTCACTGGCTTGTAAAGTCACTTCTACTGGAATCTTATCACATCGTTGAATATATCAACTTCATTTATGCTATAAGAAATCCCTAATTTATGCCATAACAAGTCCCTAATTTTTATTGTACTTTATGTTCACTGCAATTTACAAATTTTTCCTATCCACTGTAGGGAATTTTCCACCTAATCTTAATGATTCTCGAATTGACCGATAATTCCTGAAGCCATGTTTTCTATCTATAAAAACCCTAGATTAATTTTTAACAATGACATCTATTATCTGTTTACAGATGGCGAGGCATATCCGACATGCACTAGCATTAGTGCTCTCTATTCTACTGCTGTCCGTGACAGCAAATACCCCTGTTCATATAATGTCCAAGTATCAACAACTGATCACGTCGACCACCTTGAATTGGTTGCCGCACTCTCACTACAGAAATTCCCATGAAATTGTTATTGGTGGCTTTGAAGTCGTCAAAGAAGTATCAGGTTGGTATACATCCAATAAATAAAGAGAAAAACTATTCCCAGGATAAAAATTTATTAAGTGAAACATCTGGAATATAAAATTAAAATCAAGAATCAAATGACCAAATCTGGACAATAACCCCCAAATATCTCTATTGAAAATTCAAAAGATAATATAAAAATGAAAACGAGAGGATAAAATTGACGAGGCAAACTCCAAAACCTCTTCCTTCTTTTTTCCCCATTCTTTCGTCTCTTTCCGTTTTTATTATTTTCAAAACACAGTACAATAACATCTCAAGTATCTACCAACGTTTCGGTGCTCACTCAGCACCCTTTCCAAGTCGAGGAACCCTTCAGCAGGTCGAAACCTATGAGGTACCCAGGATGTTCTCTCCCTAAGATACAATTGAAGTTGGAGAAAGGAAAAAAAAAGAAAGAAGAGGTTTTTATTGTTATTTTTTCAAATTTTCATAGAGCCTGTTGAGTGTGTTCGTCCGGATTTTGTCGTTCGATTCTTGGTTTCCATTTTGAATTTCTAGGAATTTTAGTAATTGACAAGTTTTCATATTTTTTCTGTTTTTTTAACTCCTATAACCCTTTATTTAAGAATTTTTCCCCTTGTACAGCTCATGAGCAATCCGCATCTTGAGAATGTAGAGAACTTAGATGAAGTTCAATTTGAACCTTTTATACATACTCCCCTTTTCTCCTCTTTTTTTACATTCTCATCATTTATGATTGAGAAAGTATTAGAATCGTCTGAAATTTCACATCTTGAATTTTCAAC
>WSXT02096139.1:0-11577 GCA_011762715.2 Neuroterus valhalla
TTCCTCTTTTCCTCTACTTCTTCTTTTTCCTCTGCGGACCAATTACCTTTCCCCCCCCCATTTTTGTTTGTTTCTTTCCCTTTTTTGTTTGGGGTTTATCTCTGCCGTTTCCCCCCCCCCCCCCCCCCCTCGTTTCCCATATGGCTGCATTCTTCCTACCTATCTCCCTCTAAACTCCTGTTTAAGATAAATCTTCCCCTAATCTATTCAGTAATTTCCTTTCCTCTTGATTCAATACATGTTTTTACATTTGAAGTTTTGGTCTGTGATTAGATTGACTCTTCATTTTTTTCCTTCCTTCAACTCCTTCAACTCCTCCATGTCCCCCTCCATATCTTCAGCCCTACTATCTTTCACCTCTTATCTCTCATATACTTATTTCTTCTTCCTTTATCCTTCTATCCTTTTTGCTCTCTCAACTCATACCTATCTTTCTTCTTCCCTATTAAATAATTTCTTATTTCCACCACCATTTGCCACCTTTTTTATTTATTTTTCTCTTGTATCTTTTTACTACGTCCCGTCGGTAGCCTTTCTCTTACTCTCTCCTCTAATCCCTAAATTTGGTCATTTTTGCTATACCCCCCCCCCCCACACATTTTTTTGGAGCTGTGGTCCATCTTTCAAATAGAAAAAAACACGTGCCACAATCTGTACCTGTGCCGCTATATGAGCAATCCGCATTTTCAAAAAAGTAGATTATTTAGAGAAAATATAATCAAAATATTCCGAATTTAAAGCCTGATGAAAATAATTTTCTAAACTCCTAATCTGAGAAATTCTAACTTCCAAATTTTAATCAATATTCGTGAAATTGAAAAATGCGTGAGCTGAAAAACTACCTAATTCAAAAGGTTTGAAACTAAAGAGTTTAAAAACAAAGAAATTTGAACCCAACTGCAGTTAAAAAATTGGTATAATTTCAATAAAATTATTCTTTCTGTCAATTACTTTTTCAAGGATCCAAACTTTGAAAAACTATCCAATTTGAGAGTCCTTGATTTGACTACCTTATACTTCGAAAAATTTGTAACTGAAAAGTTTGAAAATTAAAAACCAATTCTTAGATGCCATCAAATAATTCATAAGTTTTCGGATTTGAATGGCTCTATTTGAAAAAAAAGTTGAAGAATGAGGACATTCTTAACGAAAACGGTTTTAGCGTAAAAAAAATTCTAAAAAACCAAGCACACATAGCGGTAAAACGATTTTTTTTTAATATTTTTTTTCTGTTTGTTTTAAATCTTTGTAAAATTTTTGAAACCTTTTTGAAGTCTAATGAATACTTTAAACACTCCAGAATTATTTTTAACTCTTCCAAAATGCTGTGAAATTTATTGATATCTTTAGAAATCTTTGGAATTCATTCGAAATTGTTTCAATCTTCTAAAACTTTGTGAAGTATGTATATGGAAATCTTTTCAAATCTCTTTGAGATCATCCGAATCTCTGCCAAATCTTCTGAAATTTTTTGTAATCTCTGAAATTTTCAAAACCTTCGTAAAATCTATTAAAATGCTACGAGATCTTTCTCATGTCTTTGAAATTTTTTAAACAACTGTGAACTTTATTATAATCTTCTGAAATCTTTTGTTATTTTTGTGAAATCTATTAATATTTTTCGGAATCTTTTAGGTAATCTTTAAAATCTTCCAAATCAATCCAAAATTGTTTTAAATCTTCCGAAATTTTGTAAAATTTATTTAAATCTTTCTAAATTCATCGAAATCTTCGCCAAATCTCCTGAAATATTTGAAACATATGAAACGTTTACGGAATCTATTGAAATCTTTATCATATACTTGGAATCTTTCAAACCATTGTGAAATCCTCTGGAATCTTTTGTAATCTTCTGTGATTATTGTGAAATATTTTTGGAAATGTTCAAGATCGGTGAAATTAATGTAAAATTGTTTTGAATCTCTTGCAAGTTTATTCAAATCTTTTTTAATATTTCTAAAATGATTCAAATTTTTGCCGCATCCTCTGGAATCTTTAAAAATTTTTGAAATCTTCAAAACCTTCGTGAAATCTATTGAAATTTTTGAAAATCTCTCTAATATCTTCGAAATCTTTAGAGCCGACGAGAAATTTATTTGAATCTTCGGAAATCTTTCGTGGCTCGTTGAAAGTAAT
The DNA here is from genome assembly GCA_011762715.2 of Neuroterus valhalla. Classification (NCBI taxonomy): domain Eukaryota; kingdom Metazoa; phylum Arthropoda; class Insecta; order Hymenoptera; family Cynipidae; genus Neuroterus; species Neuroterus valhalla. Next base: position 2,137 of record WSXT02096139.1, read on the forward strand.
GTAAAATTGTTTCAAATCTTTTGAAACTCTGTGAAGTTTATTGCAATCTTTCCAAGGCTTTCGGAAATCATCCAAATCTTTGCCAGATTTTCTGAAATATTTTGAAATCTTCGAAACCCTCATGAAATCTATTGAAATCTTTCCCATATCATTCGAAGCATCTAAAGCACGGTAAAAATTTTTTGAGATCTTTTTATATCCCTTGTGATTCTTCTGAAATGTATTATCATCTTCCGAAATTGATTAAATCTCCAAAATCGTTGAAATTAATTTGAAATTGCTTTAAGACTTCTGGAACTTTGTGATGTTTATCGAAATCTTCTTAAATCTCTCTGAAATCATCCAAGTCTTCTGGAATATTTCGAAATCTCCAAAACCTCGGTTAAATCTATTGAAATGTTCTGAAATTCTTCTCAAATCTTTAAAATCTTTAGAACTCATTATATGTTTATAATATTATAATTATAGTAGTATGATATTATAATATTTCCAGAACTTTGAGAAATTTCATATGAATAATAATTAGAATTGTTTAAAATTCTATAGTTTTTTAATATTTCCTGTCCATTTGCATTAATAATTTTTAATTTCCTAGAAACAACATAATCAATATTTGAATTTTAGGCGCAGCAAAAGACGACGCATCAGCTGGCTGCTGCAAAAATGTGTGCATTAGATGGAGAAGATGACTTGAGCGACTTTATGATTGAAATAGACATATTGTCAGAATGCAGGCATCCTAATATAGTTGAATTGTACGAAGCGTACTTCACAGAAGGAAAATTATGGGTAAGGTTTCGTCAAATTAAACACCTTACAATTGCAATTACCTTGAATCCTTCTTTTCAAGAGAATTAAACTCAATTGACCTCTCATTTATTATTATCTAGATGTTAATCGAGTATTGTGACGGAGGTGCCGTGGATTCCATAATGGTTGAATTAGAAAAACCACTGACTGAACCTCAAATTTCCTACGTTTGTCAAAATATGACCAAAGGTATGGCATTTTTGCACAAATCCAAGGTTATACACAGGGACTTAAAAGCAGGAAACGTTCTGCTTACGATGGCCGGTGGAGTTAAAATAGGTGAGTTACATCTTTATTATTTATATCAATTTTATACATTACTTGAGCATGTAAATAAACGCCTAATTTGTTTCAAAATAAATTAAAACACCCAGTTTTTGCCAGTTTAAGCTATTCATTTAACTTCAGGGGAATTTTTTTGCCTAAATATTCAACAATTCGGTGTCAAACTAAACTATTTCGATGAAATTAACTTATGGCGTAGCCATTCCACACTCGGAAAACTAGTTCCCGTCCGATCACTGAAGTTAAGCAGCATTGGTCGCGGTTAGTATTTGGATGGGTAACCGTCCGGTAATACCGCGTGCACTCATATTAGCACTCATTTTTTTGGTAGAAAATTCAACTATTTGGTAGAAATATAGCGTTTGGTTGAAAAATCATAAATTCTTGTTGAAAATTTGGGTTTTGTAGAAACTGTCTTTTTGGCTCTAAGATTCAACATTTCGGGCTCAAATTGAATTTCTTAATTGAAAATAAACATTTCAGTCTAGTTAAAAATTTCATTAATCATCAGTTTCGCATTTTGGAACTTTTAAAGTGAAAGTTTCTCCAACTGGAACTTTCAACGGTACATTGCTAATAGAAGCTTCAATTTTTTCTTGAAAAAACTCATATTCTAGAAATTAAACCAATTTGCATTGAAAATCTCAACTGATGAACTGCACACCTCCAACTCCGACTTATCTTTTTCGCAGCCGATTTTGGGGTTTCGGCAAAAAATAAGCAAACCCTGCAGAAACACGATACTTTCATTGGAACGCCATATTGGATGGCACCAGAAGTAGTTTTATGTGAGACGTTTAGAGACAATCCTTATGATTTCAAGGTGAGTTTTTTTCTCACTTGATTTTCAATTTTTCTATTTGAAAGGTCAGATATGATGCTTTCTTTCTTATTCTGTTATTAAATTCAGGTGGACATTTGGTCTCTTGGGATAACTCTGATAGAGTTTGCTCAGATGGAACCACCTAATCATGAAATGTCGCCGATGAGAGTTTTGCTCAAGATTCAGAAAAGCGATCCACCAAAGCTTGAGCAGCCTGGCAAATGGAGCAAGGATTTCAACGACTTCATTGCCAAAGCGCTCATCAAAGATCCTTCAACCAGGCCAACAGCAGATGAATTACTTAAGCACTCATTTGTTAACCGAACTTTGGATTCGAAACCAATCCGGGACTTGCTACTAGAATACAAGGCTGACGTTGTCGAGGAAGAGCTCGTTGATGAAGAAGCTGAGGTATGTCCTAACGCTTTCGCTTGTGTTTTTGCATTAAATAGGCACATTGTCGAAAAAAATTTCAAATTTAAATTCACAATTCGAATGACAATCATAAATAATCACAGCTACCTTCCGATTTAGTGCCATCCGATTTAATTCCCTGAGGTGCCTCGGCTTATTTGAGATTATCCGATTCAATTTCGCGACCGAATATACTCTCTATCTTCCAGTTTCATTTCGCCATTGGGTGCTTTCATACTAAAGTTGGAAAAAATTCTTTATTACATTTTTGAACGGCAATTTATTTTGGACATATGAGGAAATAAGAATAAAAACTGTATACAGATTAAAATTGAAATTTCCTGTATAAGAAAATCTTTTCTGTCTCGAAAAAGAGGGAAAAAGTAAAAAATGAAAATTTGATCCTACTTTTCTCAAAAATACTAAATTTCATCGTCATATTTTGGAATGCGAACAATAAAAAGTTTTTGCACGCTCCAAGTTCCTTGAATTTCAAGTTTGAAAATTTAATTTTCACAAAATAGATGAATTTAAACTGAAAAGGTTAATTTTTGGAAAGGAGGACTAATTTTTTACCGTGAAAGACAAATTTTTGAAAGAATAATGCATTTTTCATCAGAGAGAGGAATTTTCAACTTAGGCGATAAATCTTTCGTAAAGAGACGAATTTTGAACAAACTAATCCCAGTTTCAATCATGTAGTCAAGTTTTCTTCAATGTAAGATTTTTTAGCCATGAAAACAAAAGGTTTAATCGAATTGTTGAATTTCCAAGCCGAAGCGAATTTTCAGACTAAAAATGAAGTAATTATATTTTCAGTTCAATGAAAATCGTTGGCAAAATAGTGAGATTTTTTACCAAATAAATTAATCTTCAACCAAACAAAAGAATTTTCAAGAAATTAGTTGAATCAACCAAGAAGTTAGATTTTCCACCAAAAGAGATTTTCAGCCAAAGAAAGAAGAAAAATGCAAACGAAAATACCAAATTATACAAATAAGTTTAATTTTCAATCAACAAGAATAATTTTTCTTAAAAAAATGTTAAATTTTCAACTTAATAGGATCAATCTCTAAACAAAGATGGAATAATCAAATTATTAGTTTGAAAAATCATTTTCAACCAAATAAACTGAGCAGTTACAAAATAGTTCAATTTTCAACCGAAGAAATTATTTCTGAACCCAAAATGACAAATTCGCCAAAAAAATTTTGACACCGAAATATTCATGTTCACCAAAAAACTCGATTTCTCTACCAAATTGGTTTGATTTTTAGAAAAACGTATCTTTTATAAAACTCGATTTCTCCACCAAATTGGTTTGATTTTAAAAAAATGGTATTTTCTAGAATTTTCTACAGCGAAAGATTTTTCAGTCAGGGGAAAAAAATGTTTCATCAATTCAAGTTATGAAGCCAAAAGATGAATTATCTACAAAACAGTTGAATATTCAACCAAAAAAGATGACTTTCTAATAAATTTGTTAAATTTTCAACTAAAAACAATTTCAATTCTACCAAACCCGGAATAATTTGATTTTCAGTCGAAGAAATTAATTTCGAACGAAAAAACGGAGTCTCTACAAAATAGTTCAATTTTCAATCGAAAAATTGGATCTTTGCTTAGAAGAATGAATTTATAAAAATTAAATTTGGATTTCAACCGAATAGTTGCATTTTAAACCATAGATCATAAATCCTATATAAATTTATTTTCCAAACCGAAATATATAGACAGAAAACAGGACTCAACATAAGTTCAGAGACATAATTGACCGCGGAATTAAATCGGGTGCCTTATCGTAATCTTGAGCAACGTTACTCCCGTTTGAAGTGGTGCAGGATTAGGGGTTCTCTTTTTCTTGGAATTATATTCCCGTAGACTTCGTAAGCGGAATTAAATCGAAAGGTAGCTTTATTCATTTAGCACATCAGCAATCAACCAACACCTTTGATGATTCAGAGGTCAGATTCTATAGAAGCTAGGCTGCCCAATAAAAATTGAAATTTTGAACGCTGCCTCAATAACTTTTTTCTTTTGTGGAAATAAATACTGTCATCAATTTTTTCATTTTTTCATTAAATTTTTTTCAGGGAGAAAAATGTATAAATATTAGGGTGTAACAAAATGAATGTTGAATTGTTGAATCTTTTATCGAATAAAAAGGTTCAGAGGGCTGTTTTATGTCTGAAAATGAATGTCTTTAGTTTTCGATTTTCGAACGATACAAATTCAGGGCTAAAGCATCCTTCTACCCCTAGACAGTATTTGCTACATTATGAAGGAATAAGCCTCAAATTTTATGGAACGAAAATCAATTATCTACTAAATATATTATCGTACTTAAAATACGAAAACTTTTTATTTCATTACAAATGGTCCAAAGTGGCCTTCAAACATTTATGGTGAGATGATGCACAGGATTTCTTCTGTAGTATGAAGACAATATTCTTCATAATAAATAAATTAGAAATATGTATACTAGGTGACGGATAAAGATCTTGAATTTCGAAATACACAAATAGCACATTTTTATAGTTTAAAGATTCCCATTCTACTTTTAGCTATTATTTATCTGCAAAGGATTTTTTATCTGCTTTTCAAATTCTGTCAATTTTGGTGCAATCCATACTTAAATGAGAATATCACTTTATTGATTTTTTAATTCTTTGAAATGCACCCTGAATTCACAATTTATCTGAATCCGTTCTGAAATTAGCTTGAATCCATAAAGATTTAGCCTGAATTCTTTCTAATTCACTTCAATTTTCCCTAATATACTCAATTCTACTCAAATGATTTTTTTAAATAAAAATAAATGATTTTTTTCTTACCTCTGAAGTCATTGTAACTTAATTTGAATTCTTAGGGATTCTTTCCATCAGTTTTTTTTTAATTCACTCTAAACCTAATGAAGTTAATGAAATTATCCAATATTTTTGTACTGTATTCAAAAAAACTTCCGCATTCTTTCGAATTATTCTAAATTCACCCTGAATTCTTTCTGGATTCACGCCAGTTTTACTGGGAGCAGTTTAATATTCTGGATTTTTGACAATTTAATCGAATTCATTCGGAGTTTAATAAATTTAGTTTATATTTTTTTTATTATTTTCAATAAGAATTCTCTTCGTCACTCGAATTATTCAGAATTCACCCTGAATTATTTTGAATTCTTCCATTATTTATGCTAGTTTTACTGGAATCGTTGAAATATTTTGGATTTTTTACCATTTTTTTTTTTCCATTCGAAAGTCATCCTAAATTCTGGATAATTAGACCTACTTTCTTTGGAGTCAACTTTAATTCTTCTGAATTCCATTATCTCTATTGGATATCCAATTTTTTTGAATTTTGAACAAATTTTCTGAACTCAATCCAAACTTAATAATTTCAATAGAAATTTTTGCATTTTGAAACACCAGTATTTTAGTGTATTTCGAAATTGAAGTTTCTTTTCCTGTCACCCAGTACATATATTTAATTTATTTATTATGGGGACCATTCTCTTTATGTTGTAGAAGGAATCCTGTGCACATTATTACGGGGAAAAAGGTTTAGGCGCCATTTCAGATCATTAATACCGATAAAATTGAAATTTTTCTTATTCGAAGTTCGATGATATTTTTAAAAGGCTTTGTTTTGTTCCATAAAGTTAAGGGCTTATGCTTTCATGAGTTGAAAAAAAAACACCTTTCGGTAAAGTAATTTTTCAACCCTTCATTTGTATTTCGCTTCAAATCCAGATCTGAAAACATTGATTTTCAGACCTAGAATGTCTTTGCAGAACTAAACATTTTTTTTTAATGAGAGGAAATTTATGGCAGTATTTTTTCTGAAAGAGGAAAACATTTCGGCGGCAGTGTTTGCGAAATCCCATTTTCGTTGGGCACACTGATTACTACCCATAAATTATTTTCGCTGAGCGCCGTTGGTACCTGGAAGCTTCTAAAATAAGTTCCGAATTACACTTTTAGAAGAACATATTCTTATATGAAATTTAATTGCGTATCCTGTTTCTCTGGGTAATCCGAAAAGCCCGTTTTTTGGAAAACAATTTTTTCCCTGTTTTTGACTCCATCTCACCCCAATTCATCAATTTTTTTCAATTTTTTAATGAGATTTGCATTAAATATTCTTTACGGTGGTCTACAAATAATATATGAACTTTTCTGCTCAAAAAATGTTATAAATTCTTACCTGCGTCATTTAATAAATCATGCATTAATATTTCCAAGCTCGTGGAGAGTCGAGCGAATTTTTTGTAATACAAAAATTCCAGGGGAAAAGTTGTCCAGAAAAGTATAAATATGTTTTCTATGCAAAATATAATTTGAAGTGATGGATCATTGAAAAATTATGAAGGTATTTTGTCAGCCGGGCTGTCTATTTCATTAAAGTAGAGAGAAACCCAGAAAAATTTGTTTTCTAAAAAACAGTGTTTTCGGGTTTACTTTGGAAGAGGCAAAGGTTATAAATTCCTTTCTAAGAGAAAAAAGATGCGCAGTTAGAAGAAAGCGAGAAAAATTTATCGGTGCTTATAGAATCTAGCTCTTCAATTGTGAAACTAACTCATAAACTCTTAACTGCAACCAAGATCCTTGTATATATTTTGTATATTTCGTGTACATAATTATTGCTTCTTCTCTGAAAGAGCCTGCTGAGAACAAATAATAATCGTGGTGCACTAAGCCTTAAATTTAATCTAATTGAAGTGTAAATACATTTTTACACGCTTGCACTACCATAGAAGGCCAAAAAGGCGAAAAAGCACAGAGAACAGTATCAGCGAATTGGTAAGATGCTTCCGAGTGATACGATAGCGATCAATTTGGACAAAGAGATTACTAAACTTTTTTGCTTTGGCTGAATCGGGAAGTTTATCAGTGTTTGTCTATCTGCCTGGGAAGGGACTGGGCATTTTTTTCACTTCTGATTATGAGACCGAGATTTTTACTAGGGTGGAGTGAAAAGAAATTTTTGTTTTCTCCACAAAGTATAAATTGTCCTCTGAAAACTATGCGGTCATAAAACATCCATATAGATGGAGAATTTTCACTAAACTTGAACAAAAAGAGAAGGAAAATATGTTTTCACCTGATTAAAGTACATTTTTCTCATTGTTAATGATTTTTCAATTAATAGAAAGAGTTCTCAAATTTAAAACTTACTCTATTATCTTTCGAAAGCTGTACAGCAATAAACAATTTTTGATGCATCGTAATACGTCATTAAATTCAAATGAATCATATAAAATCATGATTTTCGACTATTTCAGACTGCTTTTTGTTTTGAATTCGTTTATTGCTGCACAGCTTCTATAGGATAATATTATATAAATGATTTTAGAGGATAAGGAAGAACTCTTTCCATCGATTGAAAAATCCTCACCAAGAAAAAAAGTGTCACCCGAACAAGTGAGAACATAATTTCTTCATTATTATGAAGTTTGATGACAGTTTCTCCTATTGGAAAATTGATTTCATCCCAAAATGAAAAAAAATTCGCTATTATTCGTTTTTTTAGCTGTATCTTGAATGCGCAAACAATAAGATATATTTTTCCTATCTGTGACCAAACCACAACTTTTGTACCCCTTCAAAATTTAAGAATGAAATAAATTATTTTCTGGCTCCGCCCAGTTATACACTCTTTACGGAAAGTTTAGGTACATTTCCTTTGATCGTTTCAGAATACATGCTTTAAGTCAAAGACAAATAACTGTACAGAAACTTAATCTTCAACTTTGTGAGCAGAATCGTCTGAAAGATTAAAAACTTTCGCGTCGAATTCACCCGGGTTAAATTCTTAGACATATTTTGCTTCCCAAAAATTTATCTTACACGAGTAAATCTTTTTTTCGAATGCTCATAAATCACATAAAATTTTTCGTGCTCTGGGTTTTAATTGAAAGAATAGGATTTACTCTTGATTTTTTCATTTTTCAAATTTTGAGGAACACTTTTTCTGATACGCATTGCACGCTCATTTAGCTAAACTTGAAATTTCTCGCTGACCGTTTACCTCTAATTGATGGCCTAGAGCTCATAATTCTTGAACGACTTTGATCTTTTTTATTCTTTCGGAAAGAAAACTTAAGTTAAAAAAAAATTATAATAGAGATGTTTCAATTTATTCTTTATTGCACTTATGGGTTAACAAAAAATTGGGAGTTAAACAAAACCAGAAAAATAGCATCTAAGTGTATTTTTATTATTTTCTCCTTTATAAGAAACATAATTTATTAGTTGAAAATGAACATTGCCGTTTAATCAGTATGTAGATAATTCAGTGATTAATTGACTCTGAAAAATGTAAAATTACTGTCAGAAAAACAAGAAGTGACCTGGAATTCAAAATAATTCATTGGACACGAAATGTTCTAATCTTTTGAATGATTCTGGTTTCGGATTCGTAAATATTCAACTTCTGTACAGATAGGTATGTACCGGTCTCCGGACACGTACCAGTGGTCGGACAATCCTATGTATTTCGTCGTAGAAATAGTTCAGAAAACCATTATCATTAAAGGTAAATAGATGTTTGAAATTCGCATAATTTCTTGTATCCCGAAAGGCAAAAAAACCAGGTGTACTATCTTTCATTACACTGTATTAAACATATTTCAAAAGCCGGTCACCATTGATCGCCATTTTGTGGTCGTGCGCTATATTTTCTGACTTGATTGGTTGCATTTATCAAATGTGGGAGCCTTAAAAATTTCGAAATTCTTTGCAATTCAAATTTGTACATCGTATTAGCAAGGATTTTCAGTCTGTCCGAACTTGGGTGCAGAATTTTTTAACTCGCTAGTAGTGAGACAGGCTGTCCGAACTCTGGTGAAGACGTCATCCAAACAGTGTTTGTAAAGACTGACAGTCCATATCTAACCTCTCTAACCTCAGATACATATTATTTAAGTCGAAGCTTTTTTTTTGTAGAGAGTGTTCACGATCTATTTCTTGTACAAGTTTTCAATTCGCACAAGCATAATATCCAAAGTTTTCACGTCAATGAATTTGGTTAGGAATAAATAATCATACCTACACAATTTATTGATCAATTCAAGCCTAATTTCACCTTATGAATCCTTTTTACTTTTTTATATT
>WSXT02096150.1:0-11577 GCA_011762715.2 Neuroterus valhalla
CAAGGAATGTAAAGCAGAAGAATTTAGATTTTGCGATATAAAAAAAATTCAAAAAACTCGGTCGTGGATGAGAAGATTCGAGGGAACGAGCGGAAGGTGTGGCGCAAGCTGTCATATTTCAACAGGGACGCAAACGCGACGCAAAAAATTCAAACACGCGCTTGAATATTTTGCACTCCTTTCCATAGAAGCGCTAAAAATTATCTTTTTAATTATTCTTTATGATTGAAAAAGGCTCACCACTTATAATCAGAAAAATGTACATTTGAACAAAATACATTTACTAAATATTATGTGAATGGTTCATGCTGCCCTCATTTTTTACGTTGGAGTGAACCCCGCTTTGGGCCAAGGATATTGAGGAACATGTCCGACACTTTGCTCAAAGCGGAGTTCCAGTGTATCAGTGTCAATCGCGGCAGCCGATTGCTTAGTAAAGAGCCCTTTCTTTTTTTTTCAATTTGTGTTAGTATTTTCCATTGTACAGCCTGTTATAATATGAATACAAAACATAATTAGACATTAAATTTTATGAGTATTACCAATAAGTTAGAAACAAATACAAAATGCACTTGTTTTATTTAGGGTAGTATACTCAAAGATAAAAGCAAGACTTTCTTTCAACGCGTTCAACATCACATACTATAAAAGTATCATATAACATTGATGCAGTGATGAAAATTCATTCTGTTCTATTTAGCGAATTTCTTAGGAGAAAGTAATTTATAATAATCATTATTATAGTGCTGCAAAGTACTATGGTTGTATACATTTTCGCTTATTTCATGAGTACTTTGCTTCCTTGCACGACTCAAATAAAATTGCTTTCCCATAGCGGGAGGTTTTTGCTAACAGAAATAAGAAGATGACAGTCACAAAATTTCTCAAGTCAATGTTTCTGTTATACAAAAATCTTATTTTCAGGAAATCGGAGACTTGAAAAGGTCTATCACCGTGACTTGTTATACAATGAACATCTTTTCTAGTTACAACAACCTCATATTCCAAGCATTAAACAAATTTTCGTCAAATTAACGAAGTAAAAAATTTTTGGAAATCTTCATCAATCGCGATGCGTAGGTCATGGATAGTCATTGAAAGTTCGTCAATATAGGTCCATCGACGCGTCCCAAAGATGCAATCAATGATATCGAATAAAGTGATGTTGTTCTCCTAATGATAAAAAAGTTTCTCTAATAATAAACAGGGTATGGAATATAGAAAATCCATAAATCTACTTGAAGGTTCAGGCCAGCTCGAACTCAAGTCGTTTTCAAAGAAGCCGGTTCAACTCGACTCAAAGTTTTGAGCACACCCCTATCAATAATATACATGTGTTGAATTATCGAGAAACATTGTGAAAGAACTGATTGATAGGTTGTCTTCCAAAATATGGATCGAACTAGCTTATCTGAACCAAATGATATAAACGATCAAGCAATGGTATGCGGTAGCCAAAAAAATTAAATTTTGATAATCTGTAATGGCTAGTGGTGAGAAGTTGCTGCACGGGCACATTCTTATGGCGAGCTCCGCTCGCAAGTTTGAGCGCACTTAAGGCGCGCGTTATTCGGATCTCGCGCTTCGCGCTCGGCTATCCCATGCTTGATTCAGCCTAAAGTGAAACACATGCATAAAGTTGCAAATATTGCAAAACTGTTGAAAACCTCTACTTCTGTGAAGATTATTGAACTTTTTTTATTTTTGATGAAAATTTGTTAAAAACTATTTTTACTTAAGGCTCTACTGGCTTCTAAGAATACATTCTCATTACAATACTCGTCACCGATATTTACATCTCGCATAATTTGGCTAGCAAATTCAATTCTTCATTGTTTAAAAAGCGTTGTCACGATCAAAACAAAAAGTATACGTCTTATGGAAAAATAGTTCATGTAAAACTTGAAGACCTTTTTAAGATGAACAATATTTCTATTTAATATTTCTTCTTGTCTGCTTTTTTTTTACTGTAATTGGTATTTTTTTTATTTTTGTAAGTGCGTCATCGTGAATAAAACGAAAACTATTCGTCTTATCGAAAAGTTGTCATACACGAAATTTGTAGATTTTTGTAAGTTGAATAATTTTTGTACTTTTCATTTTCTTCGTATCTCCCATGGTTTTGCTGAAGAATAGAATTTTTAATTTTTTGTGCGTTTTTCACGATTTAAACAAAAACTATGCATCCTTTGAAAAAAGTGGTCTCCTACAAATTTTTATATCTTTCCTAAATGAATAATTTTGGTCTTTAACATTCTTTTGTAACTTGCATAGTTTGAGCGGAAATGTGCTCTTCTAATTTTGTAAAAATCAATTTCGACGGATAAAACCAGAACCATTGGTCAATAATGGCTGGTCAACGAACTCGTCCTTTCTTTTCCGGCCCTAAAAAATCGTGCCAAAGCACAATCCAATATGATCATTCTTTCGAAAGTTATCGAATCTACAGATCACAGACACACACGCATGCAGACAGACAGACAGACACCTTCGTAAAAATCATTTTTTTTTAATCAGGGGGTCTCAAAACGTGAAGATTCAATTAAATCCGCGAAGGTAATTTTCCGCATAAAACCAATACCTTCTCATTCGGAATGAGAATGTAAAAATCGTCCTATAGTGTAGAATTCTGATAACTGCTAGGTACGCTTTTAGCAATAAATTCTAATTAAAGTTGAAAAATAGTATGTTTTCTCAAGTTAGAATCTATAACATCTGTAGAGTTTAGAAAAAAATGTGTTCACTGTCAAAAGAAATGACGGCTTGTTTTTTTAATATAAACTTGAGGCATGTCACACATCATGTGCTAAAAAAAAAATGTGTCAAAAAAAATTTTTTGACCCCCCCCCCCCTCCCCCCACCCGAAAAAATTTTCTGCGTTCACAACTGTGAGGAATAATGGCAAGTGGTTCGACTTAATGAGAGAAATTATAATATTATAACGAATGGTATTTTTTTATGAATGTAAATTGAATGTTCAGGAATATTTTCAATTACCTTTGATTGTATTGCAAACGAATTCAGAGGGATTATTACAACCATTTTAAATTTCTCAGAATCAGAGCTAAGGTTCAAAACTACTAGATTTCCTGTCCATTAGGTTCATCTGGTTAAATCCAAGCAAAAAAATATGAAATCTTGTAAATTTGGTAGCTCCTGGACTATATCATAGTAATAATAAAGTCCCGAATTTGCTTCTATTGAAATGTTTTGAATTTGCTAGTGTCATTTAATATAATTTATTCATGTGAAATCATCCAGCAGCATAAGCTCAAATTTATTGTTTTTGCCTTTCCATTGGCTGTTGAATGGAAATAAATATTACTTCAGCTAAGGAACCTAATGACACTAATCATGTAGCAACGAAGACGTGAAGAAATCAAACCGACCTTGAAATATATATGGTTCAAACTATCATACAAGAACAAAAAATTTTTTGTCACATTCTTTGTTCCTATTCTAGACATGTACATAGAATAGTACGACAATAAGTCTTCATTATATGCAACTTGGTTTGAATATATTTTCTTCCTAGGTATGAACAGAAAAAATAAAATTTATCAATATATCTTTTATTTTGTTAAACTCTCCTAAATCCCAGAACCACCCAGGATTGCTGAATAACAATTCAGAAACTTCATTGTTTGAAATTTCATTCAGTAAATTCCTTGTCTAAAGATATTTTCACTTCGAAACAAAGGTCTATCGAGTTTTAAACGAGATTCTGATACGAGGAAGCGGTGACGAGTTTTACTTTATTCATTCCCCAACAGTAATTTTGAAACTCTTCTTTCAAACTATATACTCACGAACCTACAAACTATGTTAAATAAGCAATAAATGAAACAAATATTAGAATCTGAGACATCAACAAGCATTCTTTTTTCCGAAGTAAAATAGTTAAAACGTACCGTCTAAATTGTGAAGGCGTTTCGAAGGTGAGAGTTTTGCAGGGAGTATGACGCACTGAGAGGGAAAAAAGCTATTGACCGGTGAAAACAATGACGTTGAAAAACAAAACACTCGTGATTTCACATATGAAGACCGGCTCAAATGGAGCAATCTGCCGGTTAGTGTTTTTATAAGTCATATGCGACGTCTCTGTTCGAGAAGGTACCATCTGGTACCTTTTTCCGGAACCTTCGCTGTAATCGATTCGCGGCGAATCTCACGTTTGCCAATTCCCCACCAGAATCACGAAATCCTCTAGCGATAAGAAACTCGATTCGGAGCGCGAAAAGCTAATTATATTTTCGAATCTACTTCGAATCATTGACGATTTTTGCAGCAGGGTTTATATCGCTTTTTGACGATTGTTGACGGTTGGTGGACGTTCAATAGAAATTTGAATTTAGTTTTCTTCCAATTTTGGATTTCTTAAATTTTTTTTCACTTAACTATTTTCTTTTATATCATGATTCCTCTCGGTTACTGAAATTCTTGGATTAAGGCCTATAAATATGAATTATTGGAAATTTGAAGTATCTATTAGAAACTGAATTGAAAAGTATAGCTTTGGAGTGGATTAAGAATTCTGAATTGGACAGTGTACATTAAAATATTAAAAATTTATCAACATAAAATCTATTCATTCTTAAGCTGGAGACACTCTTAGTTTAATTATTTCAATTTTAGGTCCTTCCAAATTTGTCAGCACTTAAACTTCAATAATGAAAACTGTCAAATTCACATCAAAGTCTTCGCCTTATGAATTGGAAATTTGATGAAATCAGGCAGTAACTTTCTAATTACACGCCTTTAAAGTTGATCAATTTCTGATGTACTGTGCGTGAATAACTTCAGATTGAATAATTATTGTATTTCAAACCAAAAGTTAATAGTTTAATCATTTTGATTTCAATTTGTAATTCTTTGAAAATTGTAAAATTTCACGCTGAAATCTTTGATGAACGATTCTCAATTCTTATAGTTCCAAATTGATTAAATTTAGGTGGAAATTGTTTAAAATCAAAGCTTAGGTCAAAAAAATGTAGAACTGAAAATAAAATCATTTTGAAATATGCACGTTTAACTGTCTTACAGTTTTACAACATGAAATTAGAAGTCTGCAAAATTGACCATAAAACACTAAAAAAATGCATATATACCTGTTTAATTTTGTACCGTGGTAACTAGTTATTATGGAAAACAAAATTATGAAATTATTTTTCAAATGAACACCCTAAAACTGGAAATTCAATCAATTATATCCAATTCAAAAGTATAAAAATTGAATATTACAAACTTAATTCCATTCAAATTATATAACAATAAAATTGAATTTGAAGGACTGAAAATTGTGAATTTTTCAATTAGAATATAGCAATAATTTTTCTCTTTTTTATTATTAGTTGTGAATTCAATGTTCCTTGTGTACTGTAGCGGGAATATAATAATACTTATTTTAAAAAACGTATTACAAATTCATATGGTGAACTACTTTTTTCAGATCGAACATTTTTGTTGGTACAGAATTCAATCTCAATTTAAACCTCAACCCGCAGTCAAGTCATGCAAATTGCGCCTATTTTTATGAAAAGAATAAATTGTCCAAATAAAAAAGGATCAATCTAATAAACCCATTTCAAGCCATTCGAAAATTATGCGATAATGTAGTTTTGACACACCGTAAAATGAAATATCCAACAATTGCTGCGGAATTCATATCTCCACAATGCTCTCTCAAAGTCGTGGATAGGCTGATGCTACTAAGCTATTTCCTTCACTCTTCATTACGTATGTCTGAATTGTGAATGTGTTGCCT
Organism: Neuroterus valhalla; assembly: GCA_011762715.2. NCBI lineage: Eukaryota > Metazoa > Arthropoda > Insecta > Hymenoptera > Cynipidae > Neuroterus > Neuroterus valhalla. The sequence goes on from WSXT02096150.1 coordinate 5,765, forward strand.
TGAGTTTTAAATCTGCAAGATTTCCCCGGTTTCACATAAAAACAAACAGTGTAAAGCGCAATTTCAACTTCAGGAGGTGTCCCAATGAATAAGGAAGATCCTTTTCTGAGTCCGTCGAACGTGAATTGTACTTTTACAAGAACAGCTTTCTGAAAATAGTTTCAAAACCGTTTATTCTGTTTTTCCTTGGTAAATGAGTTTCGATGAACCTATTTTCAAACAACTTTAAACATATTTGCTCTCACATCGTTCAATGCAACATGACGAGTGTATCCTAAATAATTCAGTCTTCCACTCAGTTCTTCCTCGGCAAAATATATCCAATTGTGCAATCCAATAAGTTTATTTTTGGTCTTCTTCTCTGTTCGGAAGACATGCTCAAATCCAGAACTACCAGAAACATTACTTTTACGGGAGTATAAATAAAACCATATCAACTTCAGGATTCTTTTGTACTCTTGAATATCACGTTTAACAAAACCTTTGTCTGCGAGAAATTTCATAGCATGAAGCATGATTTCAGTTTCCAAAAGGGCGGAAATCAGTTTATCTTCTTCTTCATTTTCTGCAACATTATCCGTTTCCGCTTCCCATACTTCAAGCTTAAAATTGTCATATAGCTTACGCATGAGTTTTATCGTTGGCACAGATTCCAGAAATAGGGATGATACATTAATGAGCCTGAAATTGATTTTAATCAGTGAAACAATTTAGCTCAAAGTGAAGATTAGAACACGTAAAATCGTACACAAATACACTATAGGTTAGAATTGTGCATCCAAACACGAAAATAAATCTAAGAAATACTTGTTCTAGGAAGTGATTAACGCTTTAATGCTAGAAAGAATAAATATCAGTTATATTTATTAAGATCAGACCAAGAATATCAGGGAATCCGCATGAATTTTTCATTTGAAAAATTATGATCTGTGTACTGTGGCAGCTCACTAAAGCAATCAACTTTGTGTGAATAATGTATTCGTGACTCTTTCGAAATAAGATCGCGGCTATCACATTAGGATCGTCCGAACAGCACGGGAAGAGTCCTTCATTAATGGTGTGGTGACCCAAAGTCCCCATTCCTGAACTATTGTTACAAACCTTGCCGTGCCGTGGAGATAAGAGCAGTTTGAGTAGTGCATTCGTGCCAGTTCAACACAGATTAGGGCAAGTTGTTTTGAGATCTGGTACCCCCCCCCCCTGCATCACAAAAGGGGCATCAATCTCTGGGTTACATACATATCTTATTACCAGATTATATGCGTACCAACGTAAGCAGAGTTTAGAGCGATTTGTAAAGTTCGGAAATCCTCTCAACTTTTTCCGTACCATAAATGCGCGCATTGAGATATTCCTTAATTCTTCCTGAATTTTATGAACTTATAAACTGTTATGAGGACCTTTCAAACAATTCGTATTAAGGTTACAAGCTTGTACAATCGTCAGAATCGGAGTGCGCGATACTTGAATTGTTATACATTGACGACTCTACGAGTAAATTATCGTAATGTGACAACTTACTCTACACCCGCACATTATAGCTGCCGTAGATTTGAGGATCAACAGAACCCTGGGGATTTGAAGTGCATAGAGGAATCTATGTACCGTTTCTCATTTATGCTGTTCCAAAATACATCAATATTAATACACATAACATGAAAACTCTCTGTGTAACCATCCCATCTCACTAATGTGAAGAGAATCTCATTATTTGAATACTGAGTCTTTAAGTAAAAACAAGAACTAAGCTAAGTGCCTAAATGAATATAGGCTTGAAGCTGATCCACATGACCTTCATGAACAGAATTTCAGAATTCGCTCCTTCTAGGATTAATTATTATTGTTTATTTTAATATTCAGTTCGCGAGAAGATTAGGAATAAATTGTTTGCAAAGATGTTCCAAAAATCACATTATAAATAAACATTTTTCACATTGTGTATTGGAATTATTATGATTTTTTGGGACAATAATTCCGTTTTCACAAAATTGGTGTGTGTGTGTTATTTTGGAACGCTACCAAATATTTTCCCCCAATATTTACCTAGCTATTGGTAATAATATTTTATTTTTGCAACAAAATAACTAATTGTAAATAATTGTTGCAAGAACTTCTCTTTCTTGATCACGCTTACGTTATACAAACTCTCTGAAGCAATTGAATATTTGAAAGTCATTTTGTACCAAAAAACTTGAGTGGGAAAACGGTGATCTAAAGAAAAAAAAAACAAAGAAAATTTATATCCTGTTCTCTGAATGATACAAATTGAATTTCAGTTTTTTACGCTTTTCGCACACGTTGGACACTCTGAGTACATATTTTAATTGTATTGGTCTCAAGAATCTAAAAATAAAACTGGTATAAATTTCCAAACCTTCATTGAAAAATCTGTAGAAAACTCCTTTTTTTTAGGCAAGAATTTTTTTGATTTTATTTCTATGAGTGAACGCGCAACTGTGTCCCGCACTATAAAATAAATATATGATAAATAAATAAATAATACACTGCTCCCGCGCAAGTTGGCCCCTCAAGAATTTCCCATCCGAGAATTTCACTCGTGGACGAGACAGCCCGAGGGTTTTGAAGAGAGGAATACGACGGCTCTTACTGTTTACGTTTCAGCTTCTGCCAAAGTTGTCCCAAGGCCGTTGAAGCCAAGCCCGAAATCGGACAACTTGCGCGGTAGCAGTGTATATTCTAAATTTTACGCATATATGTAATATGTATCAAAAGAAAGAATATATTAAATAGTGAATATTAAATAAGAATGTATATTATATATGAATATTTTTTTCAGCCGCATTTAATATTTGATAAGGATATCTGTGCTTTTTTCCTTCGATTTGTAATTTGAGAAGATATATTACCTTTCAGGCGCCATATCAACAGCATCCTTACCATCAATGTGTCCTTGATAACTTATGGATATCTCATTGTAGAGATTGATTGGTATTTTATCAAAAATTTCTTCTGAAAGCCTTCGTAATTCAATGTTGGTTACGTTTTCTTTTTGAGGAAAAATTACTCCTGTTAAGAAAAAAAATTATGATAGTATCTTTTGAAAAGATATAGAAAAAATATAAAAAAACGTTCATAGCCTTTTATACAAAAGGAGTTATAAAAGTTACTTCAGTCAAAAATGTAATATTGGCCGATATAAGTTACCTATAAAACTGCACAGTAATAAAATGGAAAACATTCTTAGTACTTCCTTGTATTTTAACTTCACAGCTACCTTTGACCTACAAAAATTATTCACTTGATTTCATGATAGAGAATTTTGGAATTTCCCAACAATGGAAACAATATTATAGTTTCATTAAATCTCATAATTTGATGACACAGTTGCATAAAGGCCTTCAATCCATGTCTTTTGAATGAGTATATCAGCAGAGGATTTGAAATTGTAGTATACATAATACATACACTGTAAAAAAAAGTCGTATTTCACTACGTTAATCTAGCATTAAAAGCGACCCTCGATTAATCACCTGAAATCATTAGCGAATGATGAGATTTCAAATATACACATAAGAAAACTTACTTTCACATACATATTTTTCCTAATTTTACTGCCTAAGATTTTATCAAATCGTGTAAAATCATATAGGATTCTGGTAGGGAGCCCACCAAAATGTTTTTTTTTCGTATTACGTGAAGCACATACAATTCGCACGTTTTTTTTTTTTTTTATAACAGTTGAATGTAAATAAAAACTTACAAGCTTGAACCTTAAAAAGTAAAAACAATCCTCAAAACTATAGTCGATTTTCCTCAAATCCGTATTTGCGTGATATCGAAAACTGTTTTGAGATAAGACTTGCCAGTTTTGTACAACACTGTGATTTAACCAGTTCTCATGCAAGGGTACAAACTTCGTGGATACTGAGCAAAAAGATAAGCCTTGTACATTGTTCTCAAATAATGGAATTGCGCTCCTTCTTGTCATTTATATTAAATAGTGATGATAATGCGTATCTTATCTGATTATACAGAAGTTCAGTGATTGATTTTCAACGGAATGAAGACTAAAAACATATGTCCTGAGGTCACCTTTTTTCCCGCAACACGCGTTTTTTACGCGTGCAGCATGGCATGCTTGCAACCTGCGCTGTTTTGATACATCAGCTGATAATCAGCACTATATTTTCAACATGAAGGAACAGAAGGGTAAATATAATATCTAATGAATTTGATACTGTCGGACCAGGTCGGACACTTCTGAACGCATCTGCAGGCCAGTGCTGCTAGGTCCAAAAATGAAAAATCCGCAGAAAATTAAAAAAGTCCTGGGATTGATGATAGGCCAAAAATGCATTAGGGCCGTGGAACAAAATCCTCAGATCCTGCGAAATTCTGAGGATTTTATCACTAAAATCACTTCAAATTTAAAGAATAATCCCCCAATCTAGCCGCACTACAGCAGGTGAGCAGGCCATAATGTATATTTCTAATTTTCTACAGCTTTTGGCGCAAGGTCACATGGTGCTCTTACACCTTAGCAAGCACATGCACGCGCGCACCCATGCATCTGCAACAGTGTGCTCAGAACGGGAACTGAAGCTATAAAGACGAGATGCGCATCTGCCATTTTGGGTCCATAGAGTAGAGGGAGTATATATGCAGCGTGCGCATTAAACGTGAAGACTGGAGGACTGAAGCTCGATTGTGATGAAATCAGCTTTTGATATTGAAAATAATAGTTTGATTTTTTTATAGACGTTCTAGGAAACGTGAATGTAAATATTCTTCTTTCAGAGTGTTCTGCAATGGAATGTGGGAGCTACAATCGTAAAGACCACATACAGCCTACATAGGTGCTTATAAACCGTAAGTAAATAACTTATTTATCTAAGTAAATTTAAGTAAAGTACATCAGACTGAGAAACATAACCTCACTTTAGACTGCATACCATGTGCATTGCATGTTGTACACAAAATAAGTGTACCACTTTGTAAATAATCAATGTGTGGAAGTTATTTCAAAAATACATGTTATAATTTTTTTTTTTTTAATTATTTTTTCAAGAACATTTATTCAGTGTCTCTTGTGTGGTTATAATTTGAATTCATATCTTTTCAACATGAGCACTAATAATAATAACAATGATAATAAATCTTTAAGATGCTAATTAGGAAACAAAATGTACAAAAAACATATAAGGTGGATCCAAAAAACAACTTGGAAGGCGAGGTACAGCTCACAGTTGCTTTACAACCCATAGCTAACTCTAAACGATGCTTTATAATAGATAATGAACATTATAATCATGCAAAAAACACATAAATACGCTAAATAAGGTTTCCAAATTAGTTATACTAAGTCTTTTGTTCTTTTTTATGTTAACTTGAATAAATAAGTTATTGTCTCCCATTTAATAACTACCTGTGTAGTAGTGTATGGTCTTTACGATTGCAGCTTACACATCTCATTTCAGAACACTCTGAAAGAAAAATATTTATGAACACGTTTCCTAGCACATCTTCAAACCAATTAGAACTATTATTCCCTGAAATGTATTAATGTGGAAAGCTAATTTTACCACAATTAGGCTTCAATTCTCTCGTTTAATGCACACATTGTATACATACTCTATCTGCTCCATGGACCCAAAATGGCGGATGCACATACCCACCTATTTGGAGCTTTAGTATAACTAGACCTAGCATGATCCTTATTTCGCTTTCTCATTTCCATATTCTTATAATAAGAATTTCTCACCATTCAGTTCATATCAGCCCCATGCATCGAGCGTGTATGTGTATGTAGTAGTAGTTTTCTTACGATCCGGAGGGGAAATGGCTGCCGAAAG
>WSXT02096161.1:0-11577 GCA_011762715.2 Neuroterus valhalla
CGGGAATCGAACCCACAACCAGCCGGCGCGTGGGTCCAAAGCGCATGCCTTAGCCCCCACGACCAACTGGCCACTCATTATTATTATTATTATTATTATTATTATTATTTATTCGTCAAAATCTGATCTCGGGTTTATCACCCGGTGTATTATCACCAGCCATGGACTAAGTCAAGTGCTTGGTGAAGTCAAGATGTTAAAGATTTTGAAATATAAAAACAAAGTTCAAAATTTATTGCGCAGATATTTTGGCAGGCACACTATTGAGTTATTTGTGTAATATAAAGTTCGTCTAGTTATGATGTTGGCATAACACAGCAGCAGAGTTTGTTGAATATAACTAATTGTTGAAGATAATAATAATAATTATTATTATTAATATTATTATTATTATCCTTGTTGTTGTTGTTGTATTTACAAATTAAATCAAGGATCACAGCCAAGCATAAGACCAGTTTAGTGACGATCTTCATATTTTTCACACAGAGGATTACCTTATCAAGAAAACTACAAATACTTTGGTTAGCAGTGAGACCAATGAATATTCAGGTGCTTCATAGGAGAGGATAAGAGTAAATTTATATAATTCGTTCGCTCTTTCACAAATTAAAGGTGATACGCTTGTCCTTCTGAGTTTAGATTTCATAAGTCGATTCCGAGATAAGAAGAATGACAAGTCTATGCCAATAGACTCAGAATTTTAAAAATCTTTTGGAATGTAGAAGAATCTGATGTTAGAATGTGACATCAATGTAGAGATATGAATATACAGACCATTTTGAACTTCGAAGAACCAATGTAAATTCTTAAAAATATTTTTGAAGGAAAAATATGATGGACTTTATTTTTTTACATTTTTCATCAAATATTTTAGATAATTAAGGATTGATTGCTCGTACAACTTTTCTCTAAGAATTGATATATTGTAATCATTTATGCATTGACAATTGTGCCTTTTGGATGACCTCAACCGCGCCTCCATAAAAAAATTGTACTCCCAACTGTACTCCCAATTGTACTCCCAACTATAAGTCAATAAGAAAGAATTTCGCGATTGATGACGCAAAAAGCCGTAATTTGGGGCCAAAGTTCAACAACACCATCTGAAAATTATGAAGGTTTGAAATCTAAAGCGTCAGACATTCACTGTAGCACCATCAACGACATTTTACCGACCGAAAATTTGTATCACTCGCGTACTCACACGATACCGCATGATACACGATGATACATGCAACTGTTGCCGGTAAAGTAGTGATCGCAATGAATAAATAGTAAAGACAATATAAAATTGAATCATTTCTGCATAAAAAAATATGGAAATTGTTCTTTCAGATAATTGTTTGCAATTTTCCATAGTTTATAACAAAAATGAACAAATTTATAGTTTCTGGTAAATGGAATTTTTCGGTAATTTAGAAATTTACCAAGTTTAAAATTAAGAACTCTAGAAAATATCAAAATTCGTTTATCAATTCTATCTTCCTTAAATTTGGAAAATTAAAACTGTTTACAATTTATCAACTTATAAATAGATAAAGTCAGTGCTTTATAAATTTTTCCAATCTTCAATATAAATTAACATTCAGTTTAATCGAGTTTGGAATTTCCCTGCACATTTATTTATACTATTTGAAAAAATATTTATGAAAATAGCTGATTTATAAATAAATAAGTTCTCGCAATGAATAACTAGTAAAGATAGAAAATGGAATTGTTTCTCGATAAAAAATTGATTGGAATATTTTTCCAGAAGATTGTTTACAATTGTACATAGTTTATAACATATAAGAACTTTATGATTTATTGCAAATGGAAACCAAGATCAAAATTTTTTATTTTTATAAATTTGTAAATTCGTGTATGTACTTGGTTTGCATCTAGATAGCAAAAACTGATTTGCAACCAAATTTTATTGTAAATTTATTTATATAGAAAATTGAAAAAGGGTTGAATTCGCTCATTTCTAAATTGATAAGTTGCAAATCAGTTTTTGCTAATCTGATGAGACTTTATAAAACATTTTCATAATTTGTTTTCTTCAGATTAGCAAAAACTGATTTGGAACTTATCAATTTATAGATAAGCAAATTCAACCCTTCTTTCAATTTTCTTTATAAATAAATTTACAATAAAATTTGGTTGCGAATTAGTTTTATAAAGTAGTTAATTTTTTTAATATTTTCTGAGAAACTATAAATAAATATGCAAAGGAATTCTGAACTTGACCAAATATTTATATATTTTCTGATCTTCTAAATTTCGAACTTGGTAAATTTCTAAATCACCGAAACTAGAAACTAAAAATTTGTTCTTCCCGTTATAAATTGTGAAAAACTGTAAACAATCATCTGGAAAAACAATTTCAATATTTTTTTATACAAAAATAATTCAATTGTATATTGTCTCCACTATTCAATCAGTGCGAGCACTACTTTACCGGCAAAAGTTGCATGTATGATCTTGTATCATACGGTATCGTGCGAGTATGCGACTAATACAAATTTTCGGCCGGTGACATGTCGTTGATGGCGCTAGTGAATGTTTGACGCTCTAGATGTCAAGTCTTTATCATTTCCGGATGGTGTTATTGAACTTTGGCCTCAAATAACAAAAGATAATCGTAACTCTAGTCAGTGCCCGATTCCAAATATTGGGAATGATCTCAAATGATACCAAAAAATTTATTATGATTCGATGGGATTTGAGAATATTCCAGCACTTAGAAGAATTTTAGTGGATTTCCCAACATTCAAATATTCCAACAAAGTTTTAACTTCGTCCACAAATTTAAAAGGATTCTTATTCATATTTATCAGATTTCGTCAGATATGGAGGGTAACGGTGGATTTTAATGTATTAAAATCGATTTCGAAGTATCTCAGTGCACCTAATGGAATTTCATGGATTTCATGAGATAAGGAAAAACTCTTGGTTGTCACAAATAATTTTGGAAGATTTCAAACTCGCTTCAGGAATTCAAAGGAATCCCATCTTATTCCATGGGCTTTTATAAAATTCCAATGTTTAATAAAATCATTGGGATATGATGAAATTTGTATTGATTTGAAGAAAGTTTATAGGTTTTAAATCGGATCAATATATTTCCACTCACTCCTTCTCCATTTTTTTCAGATATTCTGAGTCCCAAACCAACTTCACCATATTATGTCACTTATTGAACTTTGATTCCATAATTCATCTCTACCTTTCCTCCGCAAGTCCTACCGTTATCCCCAATTCTATCTCCTGCTTTTCTGTCCCCCCTTCTTGCATGCTCTGGCCCTTCCTCATTTCACGTCTCTCTACCTCTCACCTTGAACTTTCTGGATAACCTGTTTCCCATCTATGCCTCGTTTTCCTTAGGCATGCTTGTGCAATTTGGATCGCTTACTACTTTCCCAATCCTCACAACTGCCTCATGCCCCTCTATGCCTAGTCTCCCTTAGACATGCTTGTGCAATTTTGTTCCCTAACTACTTTCCTAATCCACACACCTGCCTCATAACGACATTGGCCTTCCTGACTTTCTCTTTCATATGACCATTCACCTCTCCATTCCTGCAAAATAGGAAACTTAGGTACATAAACTCTTCCACCTCCTGTACCACTACCCGCTACCACTTCCAATTTCCTCCCTTATTTCTTCCGTCCCTTCTCCTGAACACCACAACCTTAGATTTTCCGTATTTTGCTTCAAGTGACTCTTTTCCAGGTTCCTTCTCAACCTCTTCATCATCTTTCTAATGCCTCCTCACTTATTGTCAGTGAAAATATATCATCTGCATACATGATAGACCAAATAATAATTCTTCCTACCCTTACCCCTTCTACCACTCTATCCTGTAGCGTTGGGCCAAGCGGACACCCTTGCGTCAACCCCATATCCATCCAGAAACCCTCCACAATCCTGTCTGACCCTATCTTTCATCTCTGCATACACCTCTCTTATCCTTTCGATCAGACCTCTTTCTTCTACCCTCTCTCTAATCGCCTCCCACAACTTCCCTCATCCACTGATGAGAATGCGCCAATGAGATCTACAAAAAACGCGTATACTTTCAACCACTTCTTTGCTATCTCCCTATCCGCCACGTGCTGCAAAATATAAATATTGCCGATAGTACTCCTAGCCGCTGTGACTATTACCTGCGTCTCTGGCAATATCGCTTCCTTCTCGACACCATTCTGTAACCGCCCTGCCAATACTATCAAGTATACTCCATGCGCCGTATTCATTCGTGTAATTTGCCTTTGATCTTTCTGCTTATCCCTATCCCCCTTCTTATTCCGTGACACTATCAGCCTCTCTCTTTAGTCTCCTTGTGACGCCCCTCCTCCTCTTTCCCTTCCATACTTTCTCTACGACCTCTTTCAACCTTTCTCTAGGAGTTGGTGTACTGAAAACCATGCTTCATTCTGCAACCGACTCAAGCCTGCTGCCTTTGGCCTTTCAACTTCCTCATTTTTTCTCTCTCTCTTTCTGTCACAGAAATTCATCCCTCCCTCATCTTGACCTCCCCTTCTACACATTAATTTGAACACCTCTCTCACCTCTCCGTACTCCTCGCTCCTCGCCATTCTCTCATTCCACTTATTGTACTTTCTTCAAACCTTTCTTTCCCTATTTTTACATTCGCTTAAAGACCACGGTTTCACTATTCCTTCCTTCTTCCTCCAGAATTCTTTCTTTCGCATTCACACCATGACTTCCTCCTGCAGATCTCTTTATATCTCTTCCACTGGCTCCCTTCCAGAACTTACTCTTTCTGACTGCTCCTGGTATTTGCCTATAGCCTTCCCCGTCCATATGTCCCTCTCCGCCCTTCACACTTCTCCTCCTCCTTAGGAGGAGGAGTGTCATGAGTATCAAGCGGCCTTGGACCATCAACGCGCATGCTGGAACGTAAACACCCATTGTACGCAACGTAAATGGGCGTGGCGAGTGCCTGTTTCCAAACCCCTTTGGACCGTCTCATCCACGAGCGACGCTCGAGGAATGACGGTGTAAGGAATGACTATCCATGGACTTCCAGTGTATCACAATAGCCAGACGCATAATCTTAAAGAAAACCCAGTACGGAAAAAGTTTGACAACATCTTTAAGACATTTTTGCAACATTGCAAAGGCATCTTCACCTTATCTCTTTGACCCAGGAAAGATATTCAATCAAATAGGTGAGAATAACTCGTGTGTAACCCATTAAATTTTATGTAATGATAGGGAAGAAGCGAGTAATGCGGCGTGAGCAGGCAATGTTGCGCGGTCGCTATCAGCAAAATTCACGTATTACGAACGGATTTTAGGTCCTTCTCATCTTTTCTGACAGTTGCCAGCAAATCATCAAAGCTTGCAGGATTTTTTTAGCCGTATAAGAACTTTGTCAATGCAACGATATTCTGATTTTTCCGGGAAACCTTATGTGTCACAAATGAGTAGAGTTAATTAGTGAATTAGCGTCTGCAAAGAAAAGTCGGTGTGAACGGCTGTTTTAATAGTAAAATTTCGAAGTGCTGAATATTGGGTGAATATTGCGGAATATTGGCTACGTACCGATATACTCCCTGATGACGCGATACTCATTTAAGGATTTAGCTTGATACGTGCCCATCGTAGAAGCCGTAGGGTAGCAAGAGGTGGTGGGGTCGCTATTCATATTAAAGATTATCTTATCTTCGAATCTGTATGATCATCTCACCCCTTTTGCAACGGAGGTTCCGGATAAGCTTTCAGTGGATTTTTGCCCTGTTATACTTAAGCTTAGGAAAGCGCGCATCGCAATTATAGGAATTCGTCAGGAGCCCAAATGTTGATCTGTCCTGGGATAATGATTTAGAAGAGGCCTTGATTCTTGCCACTTGTGGATCAAACCATGTCATTTTTTTCAGGTGATTTGAATATCAACGCGGCCGACATCTCTCACATATGTTGGGCTAGTCTGTTTCAAATCTCACGCTTTTTTTCGATAAGGTAGATTATCAAAGAACCAACTCGAGCTGACTCAATAATAGATCTCATCTTTGTAAGTGACGAACTTCTAGTTTTAGATTCAGGAGTATCCAAGTTCCAGGAAAATTTGACCATGCTATGAGCTTCTGTGACATAAATATGGATTCATCAGCAAGAACGAGTGTATATCGCATGGGTAGAGACTCTAAACGCGTGGATCAAACAGAGTTCGATGAGGCGGGAATTCAGGCCGACTGGGCTACGATATTAAACCTCTCCTCGTTAGATGAAAAAGTAGATCGCTTCTCTCATATAGTTTTGAACCTCCTTAATCAATTCTGTCCTTTACGCCCTTTCAAAATCGCTAGACTTAGGCCACCTTGGTTTTTGGACTCTGTGAGAAAGATGTCTAGGGCTAGAGACACAGCGCGCTCCAAATGGCGGACTTCAAAAACTGTACCAGACAGAAAAAATATGTGCTCCTCGGTAACCTCACAACTTTCTCCCTTCAGCACGAAAAAAAGGATATCTTGCTAACATTTCGGACAAGCCCTCTTTCAAACACATGTGAGAGAAGGTGAATCTGGCTGGTGTCAGGTCATGCCAGAAACAGTTCTCTTGGGGAGATCTACCAACGGACCCCACTATCATTAATGACTTCTATCTAGATACCATTCCACCAGCAGCAGCGTCGGATGAACTGATATGCGACCTTCTGTCGTATGTTAGTAACATACCTGACTTTTAGAATACATTTACGTTCAAAGAAATTGACCTAAGTCAACTTTATTTCGCTATGAGATCGTGTACTTCTACAGCCACGGGATCAAATGGTATGAATAGCTTCGCTGTTTATATCTGTGTATCATCATGCCTTCCTGCATTACTGTATATTAGGGATACATCATTAAGGGAGAGAAAATTTTCCTCGGCATGGAGATCAGATATCATTCGTCCTCGTCCCAAATGCGATAGCCCAAAATCGTTCAGTGACTTGCGTCCTATAATGATTCTACCTTGCCTGTCAAAAGTGCTCTAAAGAATTTGTATGCAGCAGTTACGCCAGGAAGGGCTTTTCGTCTGCTACAACTCTTATTCGCGTCTCGGATGAGATAGGTGGATCTCTGGATTGTTCAGAGGTAACCCTGTTGGCCTTGCTACACTTGTCCCGAGCTTTTGAGACCCTTGATCATGGGTTGCTTTTGAAGAAATCATAATCCATAGGAGTAAGTGGGACATCTTTATCCTGTTTTGCAGGGTTCCTTCCTAATAGAAGTAAGCGGGTCGTAGTATCAGGCTCGCAGATTACACTTATGCCTCCGTTTAGGGATGTGGATAGGGAAGTTCCTCAAGAGGCGGTTAGTAGGACTACCTTGTTCTCAATATATACGACCGACCTTCCTGCCTCCGTGGAAGATTTCTTGTGTTGGTGGCGGCGATCTCCCAGGGAAGAATAAAAATAACCATACACATGTATGCAGGTGATACACAGGTTTACACCCGTTGTAAGCGGGAAGACATTAACGAATGAGCAGTCATATTGAACGCGGTTATTATCCACATTGCTGACTGGGCAAAAGACCCGGCATTGGTGAGTCACCCGTCAAAATCTGTCATTCTACCGAAAGGTAGATTCGATCATGAACTTCTGCCAAATTTCTTAATAAATTCTGTCCAGCTTCCCATCGTCTCGCAATCGAAGAACTCAGGGCTCATCATGCAGTCGAATTGTAGCTTTGAAGAGCACGTTACTAACAAGGTGAATGCCGCATATATTCGTTTGAAGAAATTGTTTCCGTTTCATCGTGCTTTTCCAGCTAGGACTAAACTCCTTTTAGGCGAATCGCTAATTTTGTCTCTTTTTGACTATGCCTATGGAGCTATGGACCTTACCTGAGTGCACCACTGAGGAAGAGGATTCAGGGAGTGCAAACCTCCTGTTTGAGATTTACTTTCATTACAAGAAAATTTGATCATCTCCTCCGCTTTTACCGAATCAGGTTAGCTGAAAATGAACCAACGGTAGAGATTAATCTCTGTCTTCTTGCCTTCAAGGTGTGGTCACGAAAGACCCCGATTTATTTCAGAAATCCCATTTCTAGTGTGGAAGAAAGTCGTGCAAGAGAGTCTCTAATCACTAGATTTAATGAGGAATTTCCTGTTCCTTCAGCCCGCTGCGCAAAAGCGGAAGCGACGTCTTCGCGCTTTGCACCTCGCTTATCGAAATATCTTAAAGACCCTATTGATTCGTAGAGCGATTTATCTATCAAAGAAGAGATGTACCACAAATTGCGTGCAGAGCTGTAAATCTCATATGGGAATCCACGAAGTAAAAGAAAACCGCTATTTGAGACAACCGTAATATGTCTTAGTCTAACTGCACTATTATTCCTTCATTTAAGATTACGATTTACATATCTCATGATTCTTGTCTTATTTTGTGGTTATTGAATACATTTATTTTAACTAGTTTATAAGTAAGTTTGTAAGAAGGTTAGGAGGTTGTAAAGCAGCTTACAGCTAAACTTCAGCCTTCTATGTCCACTCAACCACGACTTTACTATCAAAGATTGAGATAGCGCGAGAAAACCCAAACGTTCCGTACCGGCACGTCGCTGCGGGACGAAAGAGAGCGTGGCAGGTAGAGATTCGAGCGCGTCGTCCCGACTCCTTTGGGCGGGCTTCCAGTGGCTCGCACTGATTTGCTGCTTCTTTGATGTCGCACGTCGCTGTTGTGCAGGAGCGGCTTCGTACCAGGAACTTGTAATTGGAGTAAGAAAACTCGAGAGAAAGAAATCCATAGCATTGCCGGTATGCATTGGCAACAAGCCGCAACAGATCTAAGTTGACCAGACCTGATTCTCATCCCATCGCGTGAGTCTTGAAGTCGATCCGAAATATCGCATTCAGTGCCTTGGTGTCGAAGGCCCCAAAAGGGGTGTGAGATCGATTCCTCCCTCAGAAGAATTTGACGTAGACAAGGGTTTCGCTCCTAGGCGAATGAGTCATTCCCAAGGCTCAAGGAAGTCTCTACTCCGTCCCTGGCTTTGGAAGTATCCAATGAAATCACGTCAGATTCCAAGGTAGTTGGAGACAGCGGAAGAATAGGTGAGAACCAGATTCAACTTGAACCTCGGTTCTCAAGTTGGAGAAAGACAGTGAACGGGATCCTAGTTCTCTGTAGGCCTCTAGAGTTCTAGAAATCCCTCGATGCCCCTCGTTGAATGTCATCGGAGCAAGGTCGCAAACGAAAAAAAAATACAAACAAAGCGCATGAGCTCTCAAATCCTTACAATTACCCTAACAAATGCCCTTGGAGTGTCGTGCCATGTGCCAGAACGAAATTTCCAGCGGAAGTTAGTTAAATTAAATAGGAAAAGTGACTGGTCAAAAATTGGCCACGTTACAGTACATATTACATGGAACATAATGAAAAACTATTATTATCATTATGATTATTATTAATAGTGCACGAATGGAGTCTTTCAGGAGCATACATGTCTCTTATTTATCTCTCGCTCGTAATGACTTTTAGAAAATCAGAGAAAACCGCGTTTTCAACCACTCGAACGTTTGTATTGCAATCCATCCAGAACGCTGAAGTGATAGAGTATTTCATTTAGAGTATGTCATGTTTAACTTGGTGCAAATAGATTAGTATTCTTGCATTTACAGGAACTTTCTAAACGCCTCGAGGAATCATTCCAGCAATGTTCTACAGGAACCCTTAAAGAACTGTTATTGATATTGTATAAGTATTCGAAGGAGATATTCCATACACATGCAGAGCAATATTCGGACAATACATAGCAATATTCAGGGAAATTCAGGGCTTTGGTTGGCCAATATTCAATAGTAATGTACAAAGCACATTCAGGGTTATCTTCTTACAATAATATCCACAAATATTCCTACGATTATACACGGCAATATTCTTGGCGCATGATATATCAATGTTCCTGAAAAGTGGATTTAAAATTCTGCTTTAATTTTGCGAAACAAATGTGATAATCAAAGATGTTCATCCCAGTATGAAGGGCAGCACTGATTTCTTCCATAGTCTTTCCAATCTATTTCAGGAATAGTTTCCTATTCTCTTTGAAACATTTCGCACTTGTTCATCTCTTTCCCTTATTGATTTTTCCTTCGCTTTCTCTAACGATCGTTCATTTGCATTTTTGACATGTTCACTATATGATCATTCATCATTTTACATTTTCCCATATTATTCCTCATTTCAATCTTCTATTTTTATGCAAAGAATCTTCAAGCTGACCACTATATTCCAGAAATGATTTCCCATTGATCGAACTTTTGGCGATGTCTAACAAAGATGCTCCATACATCTAATTAACTTATTCTTATCTTTATATCGACAGGTAATTTGAGTATACAAATCTTCATAATATTACAAGTTACATGCTACATTCTGATCTGACTCTGAATCACAAACAACATTATAATACAGTTTTATATTTTTTCAATAAATTGTTGGACTGGAGAATCGTCGGTTACATCCACTACGTCAAAATTCTTCAAGATTGGACGCCGGTTGCCTACTGGAAATTCCGCCAGTTCTTGCGGGGTCAATGCGGTTACAATGCGGGTGTTCATATTTATTTTTGCCCGTTTCTGGTTAAGATCATATAGCCCACCAAGAAATGTACGTGTCTCTAATATTGCAAAGATGTCACCATTGGGTGCTGTTAATACAAGTTGATCTTGGGTTGGCATGGGCAGAAAAACTCTTGGTCGTAATCTCAATTTAAGTGGTAGATGGACAGAAAAAGTGTATCTTTGAAGTTTGAATTGCCGGTGCGGCTTCAACTTGGAAATAAACCGAGGCAATTTAAGTTCGTCATAAGAAGAAATTCTGACGGAAGGAACAGACATGTCGGGAGGAGGCAACTTTGCAGATGGTGAGTTGAACCTGACACGAAGAGGAGACTCCTTAGGAGAAGGCAGCTGATCGGTAGACTCATGAGAATAAAAAGGTCCGCTCCAAGGAATAGGTTCGCCATTAGGATAACAATCGAACTGTGAACTGAATTCTGCAACACAAAATATAACTGAGCTTCCGTTTACGGCACCAATCGTAGAGTGAAGGGGTCCTTTGTTGGCACGTTTTTTCTTTTGATGATAAGGAGGGAAAAAGAAGTCAGCCGAAAAACGTTGGTAAGTAAGAGTGCGAGGGGTAGAAGCCTAAGTGGAATCAAAGGTGGATAAAGTAGGGACAGCATGTTTGTAACACAGAACCTCAACAGAGGGCGGTGAGGAGGATGGTTGCGCTGATCTTTATCTGATAGTAGGGGAAAACTCGATGATTATGCTCCTGTTTTCAGGAGAGAAAAAGGCTGATTGGGCTCCTGTTTTTTGATTATGCTCCTCTTTTTCTCTTTCCTTCACAGCGAGAGGGAGGGAGAGACAGAGAAAAATATGTGTCGCCATCTATTTTATTTTTACGCGTGGCGCCGGCGCCATGTTATAGAAGGAGAGAGAATGTCTCACTCTCTTTGTACAACATGGCGTCACTTATTTCTCACATCATCTCAGCGAGTTTTGCTCGTTTCTCTCTACTAGCAGATAAAATAGGAGATGCACCGAACGGGAAACCAGGTGATTATGCG
>WSXT02096172.1:0-11576 GCA_011762715.2 Neuroterus valhalla
ACAGTGTTACAGAACTGCTACATCCATTTGGGGACGACATTACTCGGACCATGGGCTAAGTATGTTCTTATCCTGTTACAGAACATGTACTTCTCTGTTCTAGAACTGTTACATCACAGTTATAGAACAGTGTCCGCTGGGGTTAATAATTGTTAGCTAAAAATTATTTTGAACCTCGCAGCTCTTTAAATGCGGACCAATCAGGCAGCGAGGAATGCGCACGTGACGCGCGTCACGTGACGACCGAATTGCGAGGCGCGATGTCAAGGGTCGCGCAGTCTCAACTTGGATCTTCGCGATGTCGGTTTGCGTTCAGCAACTCAGAAAAAGACACGCGTGTCTCTCAGTCGCTATTCCAGTTCTCCTCACCATTTTATAAATTATTCTTAGACTTCTTGTAACAATTGTTTTGTTTGCAAAAAACAAATCCCACTGCGATATAAAAAACAAAATTCAAGAGAAAAGAAATAATAATAATTGCAATAATGATGCAAATAGAAACAGTTGGAGAACAGAATAATAAAAGATCTACCAAAGTTCAGTAACTATTAAAATTTGTCACTGTACGAATTCTAATAATAAAGTATGATGTGTAACACAATTTATGCCAAATCCGAAACTCAAAATTTGTTATGCAAATCTTTGATTCTGCAGTATTTTGAAAGAGTGATTAGGTTATTCTGAACGAAATTTTTAATACTGTTGTATTTTGCAATGTGAATTAAGTGCAAGTTAGGAATAATTTTTTAAAAAAGGTGAGTCCATTGTTTAAATTAATTTGAATGGCTTGGAAATTCGAAAAAAAAATCATTTGGAGGTATTTGCCAAAAAACTTCCTTTTGTTAGAGATTCATTTTGTTTCGTGGGAAATCAATTATCTAGGTCTTACATCGACAAGAATTGAAATCCCTTTTTTATCGGTTATTATATTCTTTGTATGAATTTTTTTTTACAGAAAATGAGACTTTTTGCCTGAATGTGAAACTACTTTGCAGGAAAAAATTCTTGTTAATATCTATCTTCAGAGCTAGAATTCAATGTTTTGGGTGAAACAATTTACTACGTTGTTGGAAAACTACTAACTATCTGTTCAACTAGTATGTTCCATTTTTTTTTAAATAAAAAATCCCATTTAGTTGATACGTCAGATATCACATTTCTCGTTAGGAATTTTTATTCTTTGCTCTAAGATTTTTTTTATTAAAATCTGCAACTGCTGGCAATCAAATGAAAAACAAGGAATTCAATGACCAATTTAAACAAACTATATTTCGTCTTTAAAAAAAAAAGATCATTCCAAATATCTACCAAGAAGGGTGGATATTTCGAATATATTTGTATTTTTAGTTTTGCTTTGTGTTTTTTTTTTGGGAAAAAACACAAAACAAAAATATTTAAAATACCCCCCAAGGTAGATAGATATTTGGTAGATATTCCGATTTTTGTTGTTGTCTTTTTTTAGTTTTGTTTTGTGTGTTGTTTTTAGAAAAAATTGATGTTTTGGATATTTTTGCTTTACATTTGATTTTGGTTTCTTATTTTTTCTTCGTGTTTTTTCTCAAGAGAAAAAAGCATAATACAAAAACAATCAGAACATCTACCAAGATAGACATGTATTCGACAGATATTTCGAATATTTTTGTATTGTGATTTCTTCGAGAAAAAAAAACACAGAACAAAAACATTCGAAATCTTTTTTTTTCTCGAAAAAATCACAAAACAAAAATATTTGAAATATCTACCAATGTAGATAGATATTTGGTAAATATCTCGAATTTTTGTTTCCTTTTTTGCTTTTTCAATAGTTTTTTTGTGTTTCTTTCAAAAAAGAAGGGGCAAAACAAAAATAATCGAAATATCTACTGTGATAGATTTGTCTTTTTTCTGCTTTGTTTTGTGTTTTTGTTTAGAAAAAAACACAGTACAAAAATATTCGAAATCTCTACCAAGAAACATAGATACTTGGTAGATATTTCGAATATTTTTTTGTTTTGTGCTTCCAAATAGTTTTTTTGTTTGTTTTGCTTTTAGAAAAGAAAGGAGAGAACAACAGCATTCGAAATATCTACCGTGAGAGATAGATATTTGCACATATTCCGAATATTTTTATTTTTCGTCTTTTTTTAGCTTTGTTTTGTGTTTTTTTTTTTAGAAAAAAAACACCGAAAAAAAATATTCGAAATCTCTACCAAAATAGATAGATATTTGGTAGATATTCTGGATAGTTTTGTTTTGTGTTTTTATTTGTTTTTTTTTTCTTCTCTCGAAAAAAAATTCGAAATATCTACCAAGATAGAAAGATCTTTCGGATTTTTTTTTTTTTTTTTTTGAGAAAAAAACACAAAGGTGGAAAAAGGAGGCTGCTTGCGCTTTTATCTTTCCCCTTCTTTTTTCCCTCACTCTTTTCTTAAAAACAGGTTTTTTCGAATGTGTTTGTTCAAATGCGGTCGTTGTATTCTCAGTTTTTCATTTAATTTACAGAAATTGCATATTTTTACGCGAATTTGGGGCGTCAAAAGAGAAATTTGATTTTGTTTATTTCCCCAATTTTAAATTCCCTAATTTTTATTTCTTCCGTATCGTCCCTTGTATTGGAAATTGATTGGTTGTGAATTCATTTTTTCTTTGTTGAAAATCCATTATTTTGTGTCGAATTTCAGAATTGTATTAAAAATTCATCAGTTGAAAAAACGAAATTTTTTTAGTTTCTGGAATTAGTAACTTCTTTCATATCGACTATCACATTTTCCAAAGGAAATTTCTCTTTGTTCGATGAAAGATCCAACTTATTGGTTAAATATGAAACTACATCATTACAAAAATTTGTTTAGTCAGAGATTTGTTGGTAAGGATAAAAAATATTTTTGGTTGGAATTTTTTTGTTTTTTCGAAAGTTGAACTCCTTTGATGCATTTATCTCTTTCTTGTGAGATTTATACAATTTTTCTTTGAATTGCATTTTTTTTTTTTTTTTCATGGCAACTATCCATGTCTCCGTTGAGAAGAAGAAGAAGAAGAAGATGATTTATTATTGAGATTAGAAATAATCTTCATCTCCTGATTTATCTTCTTTGTTGGAAACTTATGTGTGATGTTCGAAATTTGAAAATCTTGATACAATGTTATCTTTTGGTAAAATAGAACTTCTTCAGCGGCTACTTTGTATTCATTTTCATTTTTTTAATTATTACATTTTTTTTCCATCAGGAATTAAAAATCAATCCAGTTAAAATATTACGTTAAACATTTTTGATGGAGAATTCTTATTTTATTTGTAATTCATTGTTTAGAAATTTATTTGCTTCCTTTTTATAAATTCCTTTTTCTTCGTGAAAATGTAATTTTCTCAACAGAAACTTAATTCTTTTGGTTGGAAAATACCCATTTATTATGAAAATTCATTTTTATGGTGAAGAAATTAACCATGTTGAAGGAAAACCACTGAATGTACAACTATTACCTTGGATTTTTCCCCCTGAATGAGAAACATGTTTTTGATTTAAAATAAAAACACTATTCAGTTGAATAATCAGCTATCACATTTCTTCTTCAGAATTGATTTTCTCTTGTTTGAAATTCAAAAGTTTCGTTGAAAGTTGAACCGTTTTCTCAAGAAGTTTTTTTTCTATTGTTAAGAACTTTATCGGAAAAAATGTTCCGTTCTTAAATTCATCATTCAGATAAATAACAATTTCTTTGCTTCGGAATAATTTCTTTGGAAAATTAGTTTTTCTTTGGAGAAATGAATTTTTTTTATTGAAAATCGACCTTTGTTGTTGAAATTTCCATTATATTCCTTTTTGGGATTCAAGAATCTTGGCAAATATTTACCTTCCGGGAATGTATTATTATAATTTTAATTAGGAATATAATAACTAATTAATACTATATTCTTCAAATTTCAAGACTTTTTCCAATAAAACACAAAACGATGTTCAAAGTTTTTGATCCAAATATGCAGAAATGCAGTTTCTGATGAATAATGGATAGTTTATTTCAAATGAAAATCCCCAATCTACTCTTGTCTCGGAATTTGAAGTTCATGCCGTTAAAAAAAAGAACTTAATTTGATGATATTCCACATAAAAGTCTCTTTGGTTTTGCATAAAATGCGATTTTTTTTTCAATCTGACTTGCATTTGTTGCGCAATTCTAATTTATTCAAAAAAATGACATTGCTCTGGAGGTCGGATCTCATTTTTCTTCCTGTTACGATACTTTTATAAAAACTATAATTTTCTATACTACAAGGTAACAATAATCGATCACGGGATCGTGGAATTGCCACAAAAGTGTTGCTCCTGTTTCGACTCGGTCGTAAAATAAAAATTTCCTCTCGCAGGTGGTAAAGCTTCTTGTTATTTTTGGCCTCTCGACAACTTAGGATGCCACGCTGTGCTGTTTATTCATACTGAAATATTTGCTGTTAATATCTTTCAGCCAAGTCACATTTATTTATATATGTATAGATATATATTCTTTTCATTTGCATCATTTTTCCAAAATCCTAAAAAGAGAAAAAAAGGATACATCAGTTTTTGGATGTAAATAGTTCCTTCCAGATAAATACTTCATCAAGTTATTTTTAAATATTTATTAAAAATTCTTAATTGTTAAATTTACAAACAATAAAGATAAATTTTCAACCAAAGCCAGAATAATATGATGAAACTTCAGAGAATAAATTTGTTATTAGCAAAACAGCTCTTCTTTATTATTTATAATGTGTCTCTCAAAGGTTTAAATAACTTCTGCTCCTTTGCATCTTCTTTCACATCAATAATTTTCTTTTCTATCTCTTATCGTATTTTCTTATGTATAAATATAAAATTCTTATCCCAATAAATTCACGTAACGTAGCATGAAACAAACTTCCCATTTTGTCTCCCACACACTACCCTTATCTTCTTCTTTTACCCATCGAACTTTCCTCACTTCTTCCATCCTTCCTTCTCCCATTCCTTCTTCTCCTGGAATTACCTCAACACTTCCTTGCTTCTCTCCCTTTTCTCCCTTTCCTCTCATACAAACATCCCATCCATGCTAACATGTTTGTCCCATCCATTCACATACTCTTCATTTTTTCTCCTCATTCTTCTCCCAATGCATTGCTCCCTTCACTTCATTTCCAATTCTCAACCTAGCTATTTTTGTCCATTCCCTTTCCCCCCATCCTTCCTCCAATAATTTTGGTAACCCTCCTCTCTTCATTACCTTCCATCATTCATTGCATCTTGATTCACCTATTTTTTTCCATTTCTCTATTATTTGCAATTTGTATATTTCCCTTTCAATTCCTCATAACCTATACTTTCCTCTTCAATCCGACGATCTTGGAAAAATTATTTTCTTGCTACTCATCATCGTATTAATTCTCCGTCCCCCTTTTCACTTTATTTCCTTCTTTGTAAGACTTTCTTGCTAACTCTCCTCCCTTCCCCTCTCTTAGTTTCTCTTCAAATTTTAATGCCCCCTTTCCTGCCTTTGTTATCAGCTCATCCCTAATGTCCATCTGATATATCTTTCTTGCATATTTGCTGTCTCCTTTTCCCCTTTAATCTCGATGTCTCTGTCCTATAGCCTAATACCGGCCATGCCAGCGTATCAAATAACCTTATATGCCTCTTTTAGTCCTCTTTTGAATCTTTTTTATCTAACCTCCTCCCTGTCTAACGAATAAAATGCTGCCTCCAAATCCACAAGCATTGCTGCCAAGCCTCCCTCTTCTGTCTAAAATCTCTAAACTCTTCTTCTTTTCCTTTTTTACTATCGTTACCACTATCCTTCATTCAAATGTATCTGGCCAGCCTTCTCCTCTCAATACCCTGTTGCACATCATCCATGCCCATTCTTTCTATTCTTTCCCTCCACATTTCCATACTTCATTCATCATTTGTCCTACACCTGCTGCTTTTCCTCCTTTCATTTACCCTATTAGTGTCTCTTTTGTATTCCTTGTGATATCCTTGTCTCTGTCCTCTTTAGTTACTTCTTACTCTCCTCTTTTTATTTTCTCTTCTACGCTTCACAACAATTCCATAATAGATTTGTGCCATTTCAACATTTCAATCTCTTGACTGATTCTTTTTCTCTTTTCATTTCACCATTTACTATTTTTTATACTTCTCTCTCTATAATAGTCCTTCCTGCCTCTTCTTCGAACTACCTTTTCTACTCCTCTTTCTTTTAATCACATAACGTATCATGCTGTTTTTTTTCTTCTGTTTCCTCTGCACTACTTCTCCCTCCTTTCCATCTTCTAAATTCCTTTCTGAATTTCTTTCTTGCTCCTTAAATTACTTATCTCAGTTGCCTTTTTTCTCCCCTTTGCTGATTCCTATTTCAACAGCATCCCTTAATATTCTTTTTACCTTTCCTATCACCATTCCCATCTCTTCATCTATGTCTCCTTTCCTTATATTCACCATTTTCATCTTCTCTATGAATTCCTCTCTTCCCTTCGATGACCAATTACCTTTTTCTTTTCTCCTTTCTTTCTTCATTGTCTCTGCTATTTTATGTTCTACAGTTTTCCCTTCCTCTATCCACTACTCAGTAACTCCCTTCCTTCCATATTCTCAACTTCGTTTTTGTAGTTTCTTCTATTCCCGTCTCCTTCTCCTCCCTATTCTTTTTCTCGTCTTCCTTCCGCTCTTGCATTAGAATCTTCTCCTATGATCAAATTCACTTTTTCTGCTTTTGTTCACATCAGCTCCCTCAACTACTCGGTTTTTCTTCCCATATCTCCATTAACATATCTTCCTACTATCTTCCATGTTTCTTCTCCCATCATTTTCCCTCCTGCCATTAATCTTCTTTTCTGTTCCCTTGAACCATTCTCATCTTTCTTCTCCTTTGCAAATTTCTCCTTATTCCTATCGTCATTCTCTTTATTGCTCTACATTCCTTATTATTTCTTTTCGCAACTTGTTCCTCTTGCCTGTATTTTTCTGGTAGCATTTCCTTCACTCTTTTCCACCCTCTCTCATCTAGCCATGTATCCATCATCACTACGACCTCCCTTGCCCCTACGTCTTCAGAAACTCTCTATCTTTTCTTTCTTATCCAGCTACATTCTAGTAATATGTTCTTCATTCCTTCCTCACTTTATTCTTCATCATATTTTCTTCCCTGACCTCTCAAATTTCACCAAGTCTTCCATCTCTTCGTCCCAATATCACCATATGACTTCTATTTGTATCTTGCATACTTTACTCATGAACTTTTTCTCTCCCCTTTTTCTTCATTCGCTATCTTTCTCAACTCGTATTGCACAAGTCTTTTATCGCATATCAAATCATCTTCCATTCTCAACCCCCTACTATATAACAGCCCTTCACCTTTCTCTCGTCCTCTCTATTTTTCAATTTCACTAGCGCCATTTCGTCTCTTTTTTTTCTCGTCTCTTCCTATACTTCTCACTTCTTTTACTCCTACCTTTAGATTTATCCTATTCAGCACTTTCTCTACACCTCCATCCAAATCCCTTCCCTCTTGTCTTATTCCATTTTTTACAATATTTTTCCTCCTTTCTTCTCCGTCATTTCTTCTCATCCTTCTTTCTATTTTCCTCAACCTCTCCTTATGACTTTCTCTTTCTCTCCCCCATCGAACTCCTGAATTGAGCTTTGCATTTTTCCTAACCGACTTTTCAGCTCCTTCACTTTTTTCTTAGATTGCCCCTGCTCATTTTGCAAATTTTCCTTGAAGTTTCTCGTTACATCTTACTCCTGTTATCCACTAATCAGATTTGAACTTTCCCGCCCACACACCTGAATCGATCGCAGTATCTCTATTTCTGGAAACCGTAACTTCCGCACCTGCGCCACGTGACCTTACCTCTACCCTTCCTCCCACACAAATCTGCCTCATTCCTGAAAAAATATTTTCACCCCAACTATCTTTTTATTGGAACTACGAAATTATGTACTCGTCCACCAGTCCTACTCACTCTTTGTTTCGATTCACCTCAATTTTCAATACCATTCACCAAAACTTTTGCACCACATACCGACCGCAATCTCACATTACTACACCGGAAACGGAAGTCCAATCCAGATAGTTTATTGTGATACGAAAATGATAGGATTTCCCAATTTGGAAGAACAGGTTCCCTACAAAGCAGTTTAATTTTCAACCAAAAAAGACGACTTCTCGACCAAAAAGGATGACTTTCCAACGAAATTGTAAAATTTTCCACACAAAAATAAATCGATCTTTATCAACGGCATCATAAGATTCAAAAACCAGAGGCATGAATTATATAAAGGAAAAGAAAACAAAAATTGAAGTTGAATTAAAAATATTCAACTCTTTAAAATGTTGCTATATTTTTTCCACTATGCCTAATTTTTCCGACCGGGTAATCAACAATAAATTGATGAGTTACCTTCGCAACCGTCTATTGATTCTCCGAGGTTCTAAATGATGATGAGTCACAATTTCCAGAGGATAAACAAAAACTTGATATTTTTTGCAAAAGGTTGAGCGCAGTATAAGTATAGCAAAATTCTCATCCCTTCAAATCAACGCAATAAGTATTTCCTTTAATTCGAGTTCAAGTGGGTAGGTTTTCTGTGTTTCGAAAAGAAAACAGGTAAAACAGATATACCCCACGGCTCGAACCAGAATCTGCGTACTGAGTAATAACTCGCACTCAACACGAATTCCATCAATCAAATCTCTTTGGCGTTCGATCACGCAATAACCCCTCTCCAGCGAACTTCTCTTACACGGAGTCCAAGCCGGTTGGTGTGCTTACGCAAAGGCAGTAGCCAATTGGAAGTTACCCCCTACTTCGACTTCTCTGATTGGCGCGCATCTTCCAAGCAGACCAGTACGAGAAGTGGGGACTGAATGTCTCAAACATTTGTTTGCCTTTATTGGTCAGCCTGACTCTCAAAAGGATAACGCTTTAGCCGTTCGGAATTCAGGACGAAGTCAGCGTGTGAAGAAGCTCAGATTGCGGAACACAGATTCTCGCTTTTGCTTTGCTGTAGTACCTGTCTGTCACTTCATACAAACGAAATAACTTACGCATTTATTTGATGTTATCTCTAACGTGACTCAAAATCGTCGAACATTCGGGATCATTTTTAAAGAATGATTTTACGTTATTTACATTACTTTGGTCCTCATTAGGTCCAGGTTAGATGTAATTTCTTAGAATACAATATTACCATTCTTGTGCCCCACAGAGCAATTTTAAGTCCTCAGTGAGTCCACGTTGGGTATTATTGATGTCGACGACAAGAATAGCCGCCCCAAAAATCACTACCGAGAAATCGTTTTCCTGTCTTGGTTTTCTGACCCTTCACAGTGATTTTCCTTGCTCGCGATAGGGTATGAACATCTTCTGTATAAGTTTTGCCCCCACTACCATAATCGTTTCTTGATAATCATTTGTGATTGACTAGGTTTTCATCGGCGCCCAACGTGGGGCCACCTCGTTCTTGCATATATATTTCTACTGCAAAATGGTGCTCCCTCCTCCATAATTATTCTTCTTAATAATTGGTGCAAATAATATGCTCCACGATGGACACGTTACGTTCTTTCAACTTTATCAATCAATCTTTCTCTAAGCTTTCTTTTATACATAAAAATTATAATCCTGAATCTTTCAAATTTTATTTGATTCTTCCAAAAACTAGTTTCTAATCGTCAATTTCTTTTCTTTGTTCTAGGTAAGTTCTCACTTTTGTCATTCGTTTTCTGAATTAATGGTCATGTGATGGTATGTACCAAAACGTTCATTTGAGTAAGTATTAATTTTCAGGTAAGACGAGTTGATTGTCGACCAATGGGACTCTAAAAATCAATATGAACGATCAATCCGTTGCATTTTTGTTTGGTAATACTAATTTCTAAGTAAAAACACTACCATAACCAAAAGTTATTCTGGAATAGTAAGTTAAATTTTTGGAAGCAAATTGTTAAGGCTGGTGTAGGTAAAAATTCATATTAATATTCCCTTTCTAGAAATTGATAATAATAGTCATTCAATATACAAGAAAGTATGAAGTGAATTCTTTCAAATACACTGGAATACCAAACATAGTCAGTTTTTGGGCTTGGCTATCAATGGCAGCGGACCATCTTCGCGAGTGTTTCAACGTCAACATTCACAGCTGTATAAACTCTTTCTTAGTGATTTTCGTTTTTCCGCGCATTAGTGAAATTGCCCGATTGGGTACGGTCCGTTTTCGGCGTACGGCATTGGCTCAGATTTGAGTGTGACTTTGTTCAGAATCCCAGTGCAATTCCTTTGTTTTTTGAAAAGTATCTTAAAAAAATCATCCAATAAACTATTCCTTGACTGCCTGCTTGTAAGATAATACTACAATACGATACAGTAAAATTCTACAGCAAATTGATTATCAGCAAAATTTGCATGGATACAAATTTTTCTGAACAAAGCTATAATCGGCTTAGTTGGGGGAAATTTCGGTCAAGATTTTTCTAAAGAGGACGTGTTAATTTAGCTGAATTTGAGATTGATATCAAACAAGGAAGCGACGGATGATGCTAAGTGGATACTTAATTTCCAAATTATCTCATCGCAGATCAACGCGTCTCTTCTCCTTTGTAGGAAGAATTATGTATAGTTTTCCACTTTCCTATATTTTTTCTACCTAGGAAAATATAATGATCAATTTTATCATTCATGACTTCTATTCTGAAAATACCAATACTTTCCTAAGCAAAATTGCCAAATATTTGCACTTTCTCGAGGTCCGACAGACGTGCACTTCAGGCGCGCTCAAACTTGTGAGCGAAGTGAGTCGCGCGCGATGAGAATGTGCCTAGGCGGGCACCAGATTTTTCGATATATTATTTACTTCCTCTCCGAATTGGAAGATATACTTATCCCATCATTTTCATTCATAATTTTCAAATGTGACAAACATTTTGGATCTTTTATTGTAACTGCCCAATGGGCATCAGGACGTCCTAAAAACGTCGCCACAGTGGTAAAAAGAGCACTTTTTATGGACAAAAATCAGCCGACACCTTAATTTTCAACGGATGAGAGCTTTTTCTTTCTTTGAATACTCATGAAGAATCGTACTTCAACGTAGACATGCACGTTTTTTCAATTTGTTATTTAACCTATAATTTGCAATTGGTTATATTTGCGATATTTACATAGCATCGTTCATCGATATTTCTTCACAAAGGTGTTGAATGAGTGAAGTTCTTTTTTTTTTTTCAATGTAACTTGTAGATGAATATCCTGTATTTTATCAATTGTTATAAAACAAATTAATGGATGTAACTGTTGCTGTTGCATTTTCGGATTTCGAATTTATTACTTACATAGGTTTTCTTTTAAAAATGTGAAAGATCAATTTTTAGTTGCCAAGAAACACCATATAACAATTACAGTTAATAGTTCAAACAGTTTTTATAAACAAATTTACTTATTTGGAACATCTGTGCATCGCAAATTTTTCTTTTTTGTGAGATCACCTACTTTCATCTGAAGAACAAGAATATTACACACCAGAGTTCCACGAAAAAACATTTGTCATTGTTTTAAACAATTTTCATAAACAAATTCACTTATTCGGCAT